>JAOXJP010151832.1:0-27113 GCA_025762735.1 Platanus orientalis | reverse complement strand
ATAGAATCCAAAGTAATTATTACAAAGCTAAAAGTGGCTAGACAAGACAAAACATATGGCTTCCACAAATCCCTTATGACATAATAGAATCCAAAGTAATTATTACAAAGCTAAAAGTGGCTAGACAAGACAAAACATATGGCTTCCACAAATCCCTTATTTAAATAGTCACACACCTTCAAAGTGTCATGAGCCTTTAAGTCTTTAATCTAAAAAAAAAGTTGTTACATGGATGAATGTGACAGACTCGTAAAAATATATATATACAAAACATACAACAGAATAGGACCAAGATGAACTCGATCATTTAGGATATCAAAATATAGTATGACCTAGCATCTTCAATGCTAGTCAATGCAAATTTCATTGACAACATTTACTAATACTTGTAGAGTTTACTATTCATAAAGGTTGTGTTTGGTAGCCACCTGTAATGTAATTCTTTCATTTGAGTTTCTCAAGGCATTTGTAGCCAGGAGGTGATGGTTCGTAATGAACTCATTCAACTTTATACTGATTTGTTAACTACAATTTAAAATGAAGTCATCTTAGTTTTTTTTTTTTTTTTATAAAATGAAATGACTTATGTTATCAAGCAGAAATCTCTACAAATCTGAATGAGTTCACTGCAAACCATCTCGTTGTGGCTACAAGAGCCTTGGGAAACATAAATGAAATGATTTCATTACAGGTGGCTGCCAAAAGTAGCCAAAGGAAATGCATGCAAATCTCTTACATATCATTATACATGTATTTTCACTTTCATATCTAGGCATAAGAAACTCATACATACAGATAACATGCTTAAGTCTGTGTGAAGCAAAATACCTAGAATCAATCAACTAGGCACCTTACCCTTACAAACAATTCGATTAGCCTAATAGGCTTCAGTCTGGGTGAAGCAAAATGTTAAGTCCATATGTATTGTCAACTCCATGCTAAGGTTAGAAGAGTTGCATTAGGATTTTGGTCTATGTAATTGGGTTTGTAATGTATGAAGATTTAAGGAGAAAACTCAAAAAACTCCAACAAGTAACACTGACTCAAGAACTGAAGTTCCACAAGCTACTTAAGCATACTCATAACATCTGAAGAGCTTTAAAAAGGCCAAGTCATGAAGCATTGAGTACTAAACAGGTAAAATGACAAGTTGAACTTGTTTAGAATTATGGTGTGCTCAAAAGTGCCTCAATTGGATATTGATGAGATCTAGGATGATCTAAATGACCAAATTATGACCCTAGGATTAACCTTGAACTAATGTTGAAGTCCTAACAAAAAGAAAATACTCAATAAATTTAAAAAAGAAGGATTGACAAGGTTTTAGGGCTCAAATATGCTTAGGAAAAACCATCAGAAGCTGGCATTTCTCAAGCACTTGAATGACCTAGTTTGAGCACTCGAATAAGTCATCCAAGTGCTTAAATGCTCCAATATTTGGATATTTCTCAAATTCAAATCTCATAGCGGTTATTTCTTTGGACAACTATAGTAGATTCATTAGAGCTTGAAAAAAATTGTTTTTTCCTCTATAAATAGAGAGCCTAATCCCCATTCAAAGTGGATAAGATATATGAATCATTGAATATCAAAAAAGAATAGTGTTGAAGGGTTAAGACAATTTTTAGGGGTGATTGAAACATGAAGAAGCTTTCTCTATGCTAAAATATTGATATATCTATATGTGAGAGATAGTCACACAATTGAGAGTTGTCCATATTGGTAAATCCAAATCACCAAGTTATGTTGGAAATAAATAGATTCTTGCCTTGAGTCTATTGAGAGCAACCTTACTTCTATGCATATTCTTTTTTGAAGCTCTCATACTTGAATCATATAGTCATATTAATTTATCAAGAGGCCTGAGCACTACATTCAATCTATTCTACTCCAATTGATCTTCCTCCGGAAACACTGGAAGAAACAGTCCACTGAAGACACTGGACTAGAGCACTCATCCGAGACATCAGGTGCAGAATCTAAAAAAGAAGTCCACAGAAGAAACTAGACTTGCGCATTCATCAGAGACACCAAGTGTAGTTCCTTCCTTCACCGGAAACATTGGAGGAAATTCAGTAAGTTTGTTGATTTACTTTTATAATAGTGTTAGACTATTAATAAAAAATCAAAGAGCTTTGTGAGAGAGCTGTTAGATAGTGGACGTAGGCCAGAATGTTGAACCACTATAAATCTTTGTGTTGATTTCATCTTTCTTATCTTGTGTTTACATGTTTACATTGTTTATACAAGTTTCTCAATACATTGATTGAAGATATCTAAAGTTAAAAATAAAATAATCAATTTAATAACTTTACGGAATTTATCAAGCTATTTATGTTCTACTATAAGTAACACTATAGTCCATGACTAAGAATATTGGCTTATGATAAATTTATAGTCACTAGATTTACTTGTGCGTCAATTTCGTTGCATATCAAAAGATAAGATCAAGTAAATCTAAAAATAAGCATAAACAATCAAGAATTTTTAATAAGCTTGGAAATCCTATTCATCCCCCTCTAAGATTACTTGGGGTTGGAATTTTACAAAAGACCTAGAATTGAACAGCTAGGCACATTAACCTGGAAAAAAACTTAGGTTACATTAACAGACTTCAAGTTCAGATTGAAGCCAAAAATCCCTATTACTAGGCAAAGCAACCCAAGAACCATTGGGTCCTAAAGCATGCGAAAATAGGGTTCCTAGAACACAACAGCTAGGCCTCCTTACCAAATGCGTATGGAAAACCTCTACGCCTAAATTTGCTTCCACAGATCCCTAAGCTCGCAACTTCGACATATAGCAAAAAAAGGGGAGGGGAACAGCCATTAAAAAAAAGGAGGAAATTGTTCTTGACCTCATTACCATAAAAAAAAGAAAACTTTCATGCTGTTGGGCTGGCCCTGGGGCTCGCAAAAACATTTGCTACCCCCTAACAATCTAACTTGTGGCTCTTCTCCATCAGCCCACGAAGCACCTCGTTTTCTCTTTGAAGCAAGGTATTCTCAACATTATAAATGCGGACACTTTGCGCCAGCTCCACAGCAACATTCACAACCTAAGAACACAAAAGAAATAAAGAGAAAAGTTCAAAACAGAGAAAAGAAGGGAAGAGAAGAAGAGGGAGAAAGAAGAAAGGTGTTTCACCCGCATGCCAAGAGACATGGCCAAGGGTGGGACTTCACCATCCATCATCTCCTCCAAGCACCCACAATTGCGAGGGAGAATTATGCCCTGAGCCAATGCTACCGCTACTCCTTTGTCCCCTAGCATAGTGTCCTCCATCGTAAATGGACGGTCAGAAGTACAGAATTGGGGTTGCCAGGCTGTGGAGGATGGCCTAACTACATGCCTAGAGCTTTGAGAGGATAAGGAAGAATACATTGTACGGAGATTAAAATAAAAAAAAACAAGCTTTGATAAGTGGGACAGACATTTCAAAAAGGCAAGATGATATATAACCAATAAACGATACAACAAAGAGACGTTCATAGATCAACCTTTCACATCCTTGCGGAAGAGGCGGCTCAAGGTTTCTTGGAAGTCCAAATGACCGTTTCTCCTATCATTAGAGCAAGGGGTGTTATGTTGCACCTATTTATTTGAAGAGCAAAAATGAAATGCACACATTTACTGCAAAGAGGGAAAGGCCACCCGTTCACCTCGAAAATCCAAAAAAAGGATATGGATACAAGTCAATCATTAACTAAAGATTGATCATCCTAAGATCTCTTCAACACCCATAGTAGAAATAGGTCAATTAGCGCCAGTTCCTAAACAAAAACTAGCCGAAGAGGCATTTCCTCATTTCTCATCAAGTTCGAGCAATGAGGAAATCGGAAGGCAACTGTGGTAGAAAAAAATTACCCACCAATCATAGGGAGACACGTGGTAATACAGAACCAGACCAACTCGAGTCCCGGTTCAAGTCTAACTCAAACCAAGAAGCATCAGTCTAAACCCAACAGAGCTTTGTCGCTTTCCAGAGACGTTGAACACATCAATGTCAAAATAGTTCTTATGCAAAAATGTAACAGAGCCTGATTTTTAGGCTGGATAACTATCCCAAGAGGATTGGTCTTCAAAAATTATCCTGGAGAGTCTATCCATAAGCTCTTTGAGAAAAATAAATCAAGAGAAGATCAAGTGGCTCAACGGGATCAGTTCAAAATCTCACAATGTACATAGAAGAAATCAAAACGGTTGGAGTAAGAATCCCACAAATACAGGAATGAAAATCAACCATCTCTATAAAAGAAGGCCAACCCTTATTCCCCAAGTACGAGACATACTCTCATAAACTCTCATCTCAATATACTCTCATCATATCCTACTTACTTGACCATCGAGGTTCATTGGTAGGCGCCACACCGGCTCAAGCTTCATGAAAGAAGATCTCAACTCCGGTCTGTCACCCTGCCTGGTCATCTCCCAATGAATTTGGAAATTGCATCCACAGGTATTTTGGCTCAATTTAGTGAAATAGTGGTCGAATTCTCTGTTGATAGCCAGCTTCTTATTTCCCCTTCTAAGAGGCAATATTTTCAGCGACCCTTTAAGGTCTGGAGAGTTCAGATTTTCAGGATGTAAAGTGGCCAAATATTCTTTATCAATAAATTTCTTCCTCCTTTTTGGCTTTTGCAATGTGTGCAATCAGCAGCCTTTGGACATGTGAAATGTTATCAATCTGAAGTAGAAAAAAGTTAGAATTGTTTTTTACAGTGTTCCGTTTGAAATTTAAACCAATGCAGGTGAACCAACCCCACGACTCTCAACCCTTTTCTCATCTTTTCAGTGTTCCAAGCCTTTTTTTTTTTTTTAATTCTGATCACCTGCGCTGCACACTCTGGTTTGCTGTGCTCAATGAAAGCAACAGACGAAGAACAGAAGAAGGGAATGAGCTCAGGATATCTTCCCTAAGACTCTAGTTTTATTTATATTCAACAGATTACAAGATAGCTCTTAACAGATTACTATTTCTAATACTCGTGGTTATAACCACTAAGACTGATTACTTAACAACCTCAACAATCATTACTGATATCTTATCCTCACTCGGAGGACGAGGCTATTTGCACAAGCTTCTCCGCCATCTCCTTATTATTCGTCCCTCAAGCCTCAGGTCTGCAAGCTTCAAATATCTGTCTGTGTTGTGTGCTGTTTTTTTGCTACTTTCATTCTTATTCCGCACAACATCATCAAGCGTTGAGGATCGGTTGGTCAAACCGTTTTTGAACTACAACAGTCACTTATTTAACACTTCTACTCCCAGAAGCTGAGATCCCCTCATTCTCACTGTCTTTTTTCCGTGAAAGTAGAGAAATAAAGTCCATCACAATCAAAATCGTCATCCAAGTCGGAATTGTTCGCAACAGATTCCACTTCGGCGGCGTTGCTTGTTGCACGTGATTGATCGGAAATTTCTGGGGTGGAGACCGCAGAAGTTGACGATCTTTCTACAGATTGAGGCTCGGGATGGCTGTGTAGACCCTCATACAGTATCTTAGTAAAATGTCCATCTAAAGACCTCTCCACTTTCTTAGTAGTTGGACAATTAGCGAATGCGCATTTGTAATAACTATGCAGGTTTTCACTTCCTTTCAACAGCTTCTCCTCACATATTCTCCAATTGTACCCATCATCTGATCTTTCTTCTCTGGGAATCTGAGAAGGTTGGGGATATTGATTGAAATCGGAGTGGAATCCTTCGTTGGCTTGTGTATTAGCTTGAATGAGGGAAATCTTGGGAGAGTAGCTATGGCTTGGAACAATATCAGATTTCATGATAGTTTCTGCAGAATCGGAATGATTGGTGGGTTCTTGAAAATTCCATGCTTCCCATTGTCCTCTCAAGGTTTCTTCCTGTTATGATTGAAGCCAACTCATGATTTCAGAACGTAATTAAAGGTGACCAATAAATGAAAGAAAAATAAAATAAAAACAAGTAATCCAATATACCATGGACATCGTAGTTGCAGAAGTCTGAAACATCGATCCTGACACCATTGCAGGCTTTGTTTGGGGTTGGAAAATGAAATCAGGGTAGTTTCTCTCTTCCTTCTTGACATCCTTCTGGTAGTCAATAGAATTACTCTTCCAATTGAATGGCTGAACAGTACCAGTAGTTGGAGATGGCAAAACCTGCACCACATCCACAAAGAAAAATAAATAAGGCAAAGGAGAAGAAATCACAAGTGAGGAAGTATAGAAGCTAGCGCAGGTCACTGGAGTGTAAATATATAAGAGAGGATCGAGAGTCTTGGATTGGTTCACCAGTTGGCTCCATATCAAATTTCAAACAGAAAACCTGGTGCGAGACACAGTTTTTGGCTGTATTGAGATAGTGCTGTAAAGGATCCAGGCATGTTCACCATAAAACATATTTAAACCTATAGCTATAAATGTTTACATGAGAGTTGGAGACAGGAAAGCAGAAAACACCTGGACAAACACTTCAGGCAGTGTATCTGTGAGAGTGACGCATCCGATCACAACCAATTCTTCTAAGGATTCTGCTCCCTCAAGCCCTGTAATCTTAGCTAGCTTCTCACAATTTATAATCCGTAGTGTCCGCAAATTTTTCAAGTTCGACAGATTCGGCAATCTTTCTAATGATACGCATTCTGAAGCATAAAGGCAGATTAAACTTGACGGAAGCATCGGGAGGACTTCGATATATGGGCAGTGTTGAATATGTAATATTTCAAGCTTCTTTAACAGTACAATGGCATCTGGTATCTCTGCAATTAACATGTACTCCATGTAGAGCTCAACCAATGATTTCATACTCCCAATAGAATCAGGAATTCTTGTTAGTGAACGACAATAGATTAACGATAGGTATCTCAATGTTAATAGCATTCCAATAGAATTTGGTAATTCGTGGATTCGTGTGTTATCCAGTTTTAGCTCTACTAGATATATCAGATCACCAATCGACTCTGGCAACTTCTTGACTTGATAACAACCAGAGAGAATAAGTTCATGAAGAGAAAACAAATTACAAATACTGCATGGGAGCTCCATGAGTTTGATGCACCCGCTTAGATTCAAGTGAACAAGTCTCTCGAGCTTCCCGATGGATTCATGTACATTAACCAATGCCGTACAATTTTCAAGAATCAATTTCTCTAACTGTGGGAATCCTGTGAAGTCTGGAGATTTGGCTAGATACAAACAATGACTGAGATTAAGAATTTTTAGGTTTTCAAATCGCTGCCAAAACAACAAATTAATAGTAGAATATTAGTTTCCATGTAATACAAGGTAATCAAAGGAGTTAAAGATAATGAAATACTATACCATGTATTGAAGCTCATCCCAAGCTTGTTTGATACGGCTGTATGATAAGTCAAGAACAACAAGTTTATCCATATAAAAGTTGGATGGCAGAATTTCCAAAGGACAATATTGCCAACATAACCATACTAGCCTTGAAGGAAGATTCTTAATGTCACCCTCTAAGTCTACACCGTTAACCTGGAGCAATCTTAGGTTAGACATCCTTGCAAAGTCTTCAATCTTGAAACAATTCCCTTTTCCCCACCCAGAGTGCGGGAGGATGCCTTTGACCTTTCGAGTTCCCTAAAATGGAAAACAAAAAATGAAAGAAAACAGATCAAGTGAACCAGATTCTAAAGTACAAAAGAAATCCAGTTGTATAGCCTTATTCAAATAGGAATGCAAATTTTCTTATGCTTGATGCACATGCACTTCATTTTAATAGCTCTTTATTCACTAGGATTCTGTGATATGAAACAAAACAAGACAAAAAATTAATGCATCTTGCTCTTACCTTGTACTCTTTTAATACTTTCATAATTTCTTCACAAGACCACAATCTACTACGCTCCCCAGGATCCATAGGGCATTCTTCATAAACAATTTGTCTTCCCATATCTCGAAGCTGATCATGCATTCTCAGCTCATTGTCTTCATCAATCCTTATAAGGGACTTTTGAATGAGTTCCTTGAGTCCCACAACAGGATAATACCCACAAGCTTTCCAAATATCAAAAGCAAGTTCTTTATCCATTCCAATGAAAAAACATGCAATATCAAGAAATAGGGCTTTCTCGATATCATCTAGTTCATCATAGCTTATTTTTAATTTTTCCTGGATCTCATGAAGAGGAATATTTTTCAATTTCTGCAATGCACTTGTCCATACTTCATGTTTTCCCACATTACATAGAGATGAGCCCAACACCTCAAGAATCAAGGGCAATCCTCCAGCATACCTTACCATTGCTCTTGAGAGCTGCAGATAATCTTCAGGAGGTTGGTTTCTCCCAAAGGCATGCATACTAAATAGTTGTAGAGATTCCTTTATATCTAATTGTTTAGGCTTGTAGATATTATTGTCATCGACTTGAATCCCGCTTAGAAGTTGCTCATCTCTGGTTGTTATGATGATCCTACTTCCTGACCCAAACCAACTGAGCTCACCAGCCAACGCATTCAATTGCAAATGCTGATCCACATCATCGAGAACTAGAAGTACTTTTTTTTCTCGAAGTCTTTTTTCTATTAATTTTGATCCTCTATCAACATGGCTTATGTTATGGCTCTGTTTTCCTAAAATATCGTTTAGAAGTTGATTTTGCAAACAAATTAGGCCATTGTACTTTGAAGCTTCCTCCCTAACATCTGTAAGAAAGCTACTGCCATTGAAGCTTTCGAAGATTTGGCGGTAAACAGCCTTTGCTATAGTTGTCTTCCCAATTCCGCCAATGCCATAGATTCCCACAAATTGTGGATCCATGGATTTAAGATTTAATAAAGACAAGAGATATTTTACATGGGAATAGAGCTCGACTGGGTGTTTGACATCAGTCGAAGGGGTCTTGTTCAATTTTCTCAAAACCTCTTGAACAACTAATTGGACTAGTTGTGAATTATCCCTGCATATAACAATTCATAGGAAGAAAAATAACAGTTTTAAACTAAAGAAGAATTAAATTCTGTGGTGGTTCTGGATTGGTAATGATTATAAAAAACATAATAAAATAAGTGGATTTTATATTTTTTATATTTTTTGGGGCACAGAGATTTTACCCGTTGCCAACTTCCTTCAGAATCCAGTCCCTTAATTCCCCTACTTCTTTTAAAGCTACCTTCCACTCGTTGAAAATCTCTGGCTTCAATCTCTCCTTGTGTTTCCGGAAGGCTTCCCCAAAACTCTCAGTCTGATTCCGAACATCCGATCGTTGGATGTCAAAGAAGATGGGCAAAACGATTTGATCGCTTGTTTTATAGCATTGAAGCATCTTAACCAGTTCTTGGAGGCAACATCTGCTAGACGCAAAGTTTTTGGATAAGACAGGGATCAAGATTGTAGACTGTTCGATTGCCGTGAAAAGCGCCGGTCCGATCTCTGATCCAACGAGGAGTTCGTAGTCGTCGTCGCCTGTTATGTTACGAACTCCGTAAAAGTCTAGAGAATTGCAAAGGTGGTCGATGAATTGCTTGCGAGTATCTTCGCCCCTAAAGCTTAGAAACACGTCGTACTGTCTAGAAGAAGAAAAAGAAGAGGAGTGGGGAGCATGTTTCGCCATGAAGCGCGTAGAGTTGGTTGGCGAGATCTTCTGCCTAGTACAAATACTTTTCTTGTTTGGTTTTGGTGAAATTAGAAGAACTAATCATGAAACCACATTAGCTGATCAGGCTGCCTGAATTTCCTAGTACCCTTTCACATGATTACGGTGTATTTGCCGGAGAACCACCGTTATTGTCACATAAAGAAAGAACAATCAAACGAAAGCCGCAGGTCAAGGCAAGGGAGGCTGACACAATCCACCCTCAATCCTTTGTGGTGATGCTAGTACGAACCAGAGTGCGGTGCAAAAACTGTGTTAAATTGGCAGGCGGCCGAGCTTTAGGGTACGGACCCACGAACATTTGTTTCCTTCTCTTTTTTTTTTTTTAAGAACCTATTATTTATTTATTTTAAAGTTTTTGGTAAAATGGAATTGTATTGAGATTAATCAGATGACATCCTAGTGTCGTCCACGTGGACTACATTGTTAGGTGGTCCATCGACTCCAGTATTAGTTATTGCATGTGCAGTTTTATTTTCTAATCCATCAACATGCTGAAATTTAACATAAAGAAATATAATAATAGTTTTTTCCAATCTATAATGTAAACTTTTATTTCCCTCCGCCACTCCTCCAGGGCTTTTTGTAAGGCATTGATTACTTTTATATACTCTCCCTTCCCCGATCAATTTTGTAGTTTCAATTACTTGGACCGTTTTCAAGGGTAAAAACAAAGCTTCACTCTTTATCATCAGTGGAGAGCATAAATGTTGTGATTTAGCTCTAACTCTGATCAAGTGTCCTTTTGCATTTCTTATTATTGTTCCCATAATACTCATTTACTTGTTTTCATTAGTTGTTTTATCGAAGTTCACATTTAGAATACCACTAACAGGAGGTACTCATTTATTCTTGTTATTCTTTCCATCATTCTGGTTTTAGTGTAGAGCCTCCAGCTCCATCACCAGTCTGCAAGCATTCATTAGGATTAGATGCGTATTAAATTGTTTATTTCGAATATAATCTCATTCCTTCCTTTTCATATGAATTAGAATAACACTGCAATTCTTCCATTAATCCATAATCTCTTTTTATTATTAATATTGGGAAATTAAAGCCATATCTAGAACCATTCTTTAAAATTATGTCCTAGTGTCTAATACTTTTATTGCTAGTGATGATATAAACCAAATTTCTTCAATTAGTGAGCACTCTACGAGACCATGGATAGTTGTTTCATTATGTTCTTTACAAATGAGACATTTTGGGTCAATGTTTATCTTTCTTTTAATGAGGTTCATTTTCATTGGTAAGGTTTCGCTGCTTGCTTTCCACATAAAATGCTTTATCTTTTGAGGTATTTTTAAGTTCCATAATTTGTTCCATGAGAAATTTGTTTATGTATTTATTCTGCTACTATGGTTAAGTTCTCTATTATGATTCGTGTTCCTATTTGTCTCAATACCTATGTTTCGATTAAAGAGCACATTTTGATGCTAAAAAACTATAGCATGTTTACGGAGACTCACAGATGCTTTTGGACACAATATTTGTTTCAAAAAGAAACAATCTACAGAAAAATAAACCACCATTAGTTTCAATAAAGACTATGTTAGGCTATAATTTGAAATCCACCAGTCAGTGAATGACACATGAAAGTAAACAATGATTTAGCGGGCGGTTACTGAATATAACACATCAAATGGGAGACGGAGAGGGTAAAGCATAACAATGCTTGACAATTGCCCACATATAAGTAACGAACAAACTAATCAACGAGTGGGAAACTCACGATTCGGATCAGTTAGCAGATGGGAGGTCCATGATTCAAATTGAAAAACAGTTATAAACAAACGTGGAAAAGAGCCGACACCATTGAAGGGTCTTTAGAAACAGAGAAGACGACAACAAAGATCATCATCAAACACATCAAAATCATTTGTTATTTCTATCATTGACTAGGAGTAGCAGTAGCAGTAGCAGTAAGGTTAATTTAGGTTAAGCTTGTAGTCATCCAAAGTCCGTATCAGGTAAGTTGATTGTATCTCATAGTCAGATTCAACGAAGTTCTCCCTTGACTTTAGGAGAAGAACGACAACAATCTGTTCAAAGGTACATTTTTTGATTCATATTGTTCTCTGTTTCAAGTAATGAAATTTATCCTTTCTATCAAATTAGGTGTTGTTGTTCTGTTGTTGTCAGCACCCAAGTTTTGGTGGCAACTCCAAACCCTTGAAGTGGGAGCGGGTAGACCCTTCCCCAGGTCTTTCCGCAATGCCCACAGTTGTAAAATTCCTTGATCTCAAGGCATTACTGAACCTATCCTTTTTGATAATTCGAATAAAAAATCCATACGAGTTTGACCCGGTGATAAGAGAAAATTTTTATTGACCACCAACAGATTGGCGACCACAGTGGGAGCATTTCAAAATGCCACCCAGAAAAGATAAACAACCTACCAACTCGAGTGGAAATGAGATGAATGAGTCATCCTAAAACCTCAAAGGAAAACTCGATGATCTCCTTGAGAGAATTGAAAAAAGTTTTCAAATGATGCCAGATATGATGGTTGACTCAAGGTGCTCCAACCTATCGTGGAGAATATATGATCCAATTAGAACCCTGATACTAGAAGTAAAGAGGTGATTGGTGGAACGGATGTCTCAGAGACCTTACCTAGGCTTGGGGGAGTAGACATACCTCTTGGATACCTGGCAGAACCCATGGCCAAAGGCCTCCCTATACCATTCCTCGATGAGCCAATTACGGCTCAAACAAGGGGATCGACACAAAGAGGTCAAGGTTATGCAGGTTATCCTGTCAAACCAAATGTACTAGTAAGGCCTAAAAGGTTCGAGGTTCATGAAAACCCTACATTTGAGTCAAGTTGAGCATCTTGATATGAGCCATGGATGCCCCAAAATAAGGGACCAGATCAACATAATGGTAGGAGCGGTTATTTCGACTAAAGTGCCCAATAGAGGTATCAAGCCGATCGGTGTGGCCAAAGCACGAATGGATATGGGCATGTAGGGCCAGGGCCTCCACCCAATAGAAGGCAAGTCTTCCAAGTTGGGATTATCCTTTTCATGGGCTGAATGCCACTGGACACGGGCATGTGGGACACAACCCTTCGTCCAATAGGAGGCCAAACCCACCAAATTATTGGGGTAACCCTTTTCCAAACACCAACGGGTATGGTGGTGTAGGCGTATGACCTAATGTGCAACCTCCACCATTTCAAGGGGCATACCAGGCCCATGGAAACCATATAGTGCAGGACCATAAGGGTACACTCAGAATGCTCGACAACAGGTTATTGGTGTCCTTATGGAATTGTATGGGCCTCGCTTTAGGCGAACTACACGGCTTGCCTATTGAAACCTTATACTGAGAAAATCGATAAGGACTATGAGTTCCCTTGAGGGTACAAGATACCTAATTTTGCCACCTTCTTTAGTTAAGATTGTAAGACGGCTATGGAACACATTAGCCATTTCACCACCCAGTGTGGAGAATTTTTGAATTAGGGTTATTACAAATTAAGGCTATTCCCCAACTCGTTAATGGGATAGGATTTTACATGGTATACAAATCTTTCACCTAACTCGATTCAAAGTTGGGAAAAAAGGAAGACAAATTCCAATTCCACTTTGCTCGAACAGACCTAGGAGTGTCAATAACTAATTTAGCCAGACTAAAACAATAGCACGAAGAAATGGCTAAACAATTTATTGTGGTTCAAACGGGCCAAATTAAGGTGCCTTTAGTGGCCTGCTTGAGGTCGAGTTTGTGAAACTCACCTAGGATGCTCTCAACTTTGAGTTAAGAAAGAAATTTGAAGGAATAACTTTCTTCGACTTGTTCGAGTTGTCAGAAAGGGCTAATTGATATGAGAACATTCTGAGGGAAGAGAATCAATGACGTAATGTATCATATGGGACTTATTGCCAAGACCCAAATTATGAGGTTGACTTGACAGAGTTCATAGGAAATAGGCCTTTTACATGTGACACTTTGGCCAGGAAAGACTCATAGGCCTAGGAGTTGAATAGGCCAACAATAGACATGAAAAGTTATTCCTTTGACTTGAATAAGGCAGATTAAATATTTAATTTGCTGTTCGATGCTAAGCAAATCTAGTTGGTAGGAAAATATAAGGTCCTAAACCATGATGAATTGCGTTGAAGGAATTACTACAAATGGTATAATTCCTTCACCCACTCAACAAACAAATGCGTAGTGTTCCAAAATATTATTCAGGACAGAATCAACAAAAAGTTTCTTCGATTTTCTAACAAAACTAAGGTCATGGAGGTTGATACAAACCCCTTTTCAAAATTGGTGGATGTTGATATGATCACTGTAAATTGAACCTCAAATAATAAAGAGTCGAATGTTGAAGCATAGAGAGATATGATACTTACAAATGTTGTCACTTTTGTAGGAAATCATTCGATTTCTCGAGGCTTATCATCAAAGGCCTCGGTGTCAGAAGAAATCCTAAGAATAGTTGAAAAAGGAAAAGCTAAGTTCAACTTCTCTGAGGTGATGACATAGACCTGCTATACATATAATATTGTCTTTCATGGATGGACACTTGAGCTACAACCAAATATTCATAGCTGAAAAAAAAGGTATAAAATAGCCTTTCAATGTCCCCGTTCGATATACACTTTTGAATGGGTAATTATGTCTTTTGGCTTGAAGAACGCTGTAGCCACCTATCAGGGAGACACAAATTACTTGTTCTATGATATGAATGGAACATCATGGAAGTATACATTGATGACATCATCGTGAAGTCTCAGAGCTTTGATGATCATCTACTTGACTTAGAAAATGGATTATTTAGAATGAGGAAACATCAATTAAAGATGAATCATATGAAATGTGCTTTTGGCATAAACACATGCAACTTTCTTGGTTTCTTAGTACATAGTCGAGGGATTGAGATAACCAAAACAATGCCAAAACAATCATTCAAGTTAAACCATCTTCTACAAAGAAGGAGCTACAAAGGTTACTCGGACATATTAACTTTCTGAGACGTTTCATCTTGAACGTTGTAGGAAAAATAAAGGTATACTCACGTATGCTTTGGATGAAAGGAAGCAAAGAGTTTCAATGAAAAGAAGAGCACCAGCAAGCCTTCAAAGCAATCAATGAGTACTTGTCGAGGCCACTGTATTAATGCCACCTAGTAGAGACAAACCCTTAAAGTTATATATCTTAGCCACTGAGGACACTTGATGGCGAGTCTGTTGGCCCAAGACAATGAAGATGGCCATAAGCAATCTGTATTTTATTTTAGTCGAGTTCTATTAAAAACAGAATATAACTACTCAATGATAGAAAAATTGTGTCTAGCTCTGTATTTTCCATCAGTAAAGTTGAGACATTATTTTCTCTCATATGTCGTATATGTTCTAGCTCAAACTGATGTCGTAAAATACATGCTATCATAGCCTATAGTGAAAGTTTGAATAGGGAAATGGAGTTTAGCACACCTCGAGTTCCATCTCGTGTATGTCCCACAAAAAGCCATGAAAGGCCAAGCCTTAGCAGATTTCTTGGTTGACCATCCGTGTCAGCCAGTTCATATAAAGATTAAAGATGATTATGTTAGCCTCACCCCATGGCAATTATACTTTAATGGATCTAGGACCAAGCAAGGATCCAGTGTAGGAGTGGTTATCCAATCCACGAGAAGAACAACCATGGAATTCAGCTTCAAGCTTGAAGGTGAATTTACCAACAACTAAGTTGAATACAAGGCCCTTATTCGAGGGCTTAAGGTCTTAAAAAACTTAGGAGCAATATCCCTCGAGGTCTACAGAGATTCATAGCTGGTAATAAACCATACTATGGGGGATTACAAATGCATCAGTCTAACTTTGATACCTTATAGGGACAGGATTGAGAACTTAGTTAAGATGATCAATAAGGTCACAATGAAATGTGATCCTTAAAGCTCGAACCAAAGAGAAAATTTGATGACAATAATAAAAGTGTCAGACAATGGATTGGCATGTTGAATGGTGTGCCAAGCAAAAGGAGTAAGGTACAACCATGTGCTAGTACATATGAACATTAACCCACCCACAATCAGCAAATTAACCAATAAGAGATGTCGAGCAACCATTGAGCACAAGAGCAGACTGATAGCCCTAAAGAGAAGAGTCACTATAGTCTCGAGGCTAGTAAAAGTTGACGTAGCTATAGTCGACATAATATGGAAAGCTCGAGCAAGGTGGTTACGGAATGACTAAAATAGTCAGTGCTACTCAGAAGACATCAGTTTCAAGTATTGAGATAAACAATTACTCAACCAAGATGTCAAGGTTCAAAAAATGAAATCGATCGCCTTGAAATCTGTCAATAGTTCAAGCCATATCAAGAGACAGATTTCTAGAAAAGACAAACTCAATGGTGCACCCTGGGGGGCAAGATTACCTCTGAAAGTAAAGAATCTGAGCATGGTAGGATGGTTATCCACGCAGAAAAGACCAAGCTTGGACAGAAAATCGTTGAAAAATGATATATGTTAACTCGAGCACACCGAGGTGGGTTTGACGATGAATTATTAAAGCAATATAGGCCTTCGTATCAAAAGGAGGAATTCAAAGGCAGAAAATGTCATATACCAATTAACATGAGCCTAATGCTATGGCTCATGTAAGGGAAAGGAATGTCATGTAATAAAAAAGGGAATCTAATGAGACTGAGTGTAATGACAAATAAAGTAATTCAAGGATAAAATGTCCAAATAGAACTTTCATTACATGTAAGTCCAAAATTTCCAAAGATTTTTCTTGAGACAATCAATGTTTAAGGGAAAAAGTGTCCTGGAAATAGTGAAACGATGTCAAAGGCTCATATCAAGACTATGCATCATTTCTTAGAATCCAAAATGGCCTATATACAGATGAAATAGGGCATCAAGGTTGGCGATTAACAAAGGTTGAGCGCAGTTTCCAGTAGAAACTGTTTAACCAGTACATCATCAAGGACCAAGGAAACCTGGATGAGGTACATACGTTTCTCTAGAAGTCACCTCAAGGGTCGGCCAATGCAGTGGTTCCAAGCTCAAGGAGTAAAAGGTTTAAGTCAGTGTACCTCTCCTTAGTTTTGCTCCCATCCCTGACCATTGAAGGCGTTACTTGTAGAGAGGGACTCCATTTTCAAAAGTTGTGGATTGCACCATCTCCCAATCCATACGGTAGTCTTCCATGACCTAAGATATACTCTAGGGTTGCATGGCGAAATCATGTGCTCCTTAAGTTCCTTGAAATAAGGAAACCCAAGACTAAATGACCATACTTCAACTGTAGGGTGGTGGCTCGAGTTGAGGACATGGCGTGAGAAGTTAACGACTAACATTCTCATGAATAGGCGAACCCAAGTATCAGGTGCATGCCAGGAAAGGAAATTAAACCATTTAACAAAGCTTGAAATCACTCCAAAGTATCGAGGTCCGATGACATGGTCACAGAGGTGATAGGATGCAATCATGTCGAAGAGGGATGAATACGGATTGAAGCTCGGAGTCAGTATTTATAGACCCGCTAAAGAGAGGGGTTAACAGAATGTAACGAAGATGGTGCGGTTTTCCATGAAGAAGTTGTCGTTTATTCTATTCAAGATTATCAAAAGTTGGGCAAATCTTGGAAGCAATTAAAGTTAGAGGATATTTCTTCCTGAAAGTGGCACCGTTTGGAATTACTAGTCAAATCAGTTACATCCTTGAATGTGAACCACTAAATAATCAATACGGTCTGGATGCATGAATCTGATAAGGAGGTCACACGTGTCTAGTTAGGATTTAAACCAGACATGTGCAGGGAGCATTTGTTAGGCTATAATTTGAAATCCACCAGTCAATGAATGACATGTGGAAGTAAGCAATGATCTGGCGGGCGGTTATCGAATATAACACATCAAATGGGAGACAAAGAGGGTAGAGCGTAGCAACGCTTGACAGCTGTCCCACATACAAGTAATGGGAAAACTAGTTAGCTAGTGGGAAACTCACAATTTAGATCAGTCAGTAGATGGGAGGTCCACAATTCAAACTAAAAAATAGTTATGAACAAATGTAGGAAGAACAAGCACCGTTGAAGAGACTTTATAAATAGAGAAGATGACAACATAGTGAAAGTCTGATTTTATCCTTAGAGGGGGGCTGAATAGGATTAATAAAAATTCTTTTAAATTAACCCCCACTGAAAATTCCAATTTAAATATTATTGTAGACTTTGGCATTTAGAGCACACCAAGATATAGTTCAATTTGTAAAGGTGCAATTCAATGACAATTCCTAATTTTGATCTTTCAATAAGTTTAAATTCTTACGCTATAGCAAATACGAAAGATCATAAAAAATGTTATACATACCATGTAGAGATAGAGAGAAGAGATAATTCACACAACAAGCAAACACACAACACAATATTTATAGTGGTTCAGCACTCAGCCTACATCCACTCTCAAAGCTCACAACGGAGCTACTAAATTTTATTTAGATTGAATTACATTACAATCAAGGTTAAAATTAAAAACCTACTACTTGCAAAAGTAAGCTCTACTCCCGGTGTCTCTGACGGGGGAGGTCTATACCTGGTGTCTCCGGCGGGTATGGTCTACGCTACTGGTGTCTCCGGTGGTAGTGGTATGGTTTATACCTGGTGTCTCTAGCGGGTGTGGTTCACAACCGGTGTCTCCAATGGGTGATAAAGTCTCAAATTAATTAAGAGTCAATACAAATTACCTCATAAGGCTTGTGTATTGCTTGTTGCACATGAAGGTGGTTGCTCCTTTGTTGAGCTAGTGTGCCACTAGATTCCACCAAGCTTTCAAGAGTGCCTCTTTGCTTCTTAGAGCTTCTTACAAGGGTTTATTTGGAAATAAACCCTTCATCTTGCTTTCCTATTCTTGTTCTTCCTATATAGTGTTGGGGAAGCACTCAAAGGCTCCTTGATCTTCAATCAATGCTCATAAGAGTGAGCCTTTGGTAGTTGGGAGGTGTAAAATGCCTTAGCTCTCTCTTCTCTTTGTGTCAAATGAAATTGTGTATGTTATTTTGTGTTAGAGAGCACTCTTGAGCTTTTCTCATACTTATAAGGGACGAGCATAGTCGTGCACCCTTAATATGGCATCGATCCTAATGGAAAAAAATCACAGACCTTGATCCCTTTTATTTTTTGAATTTTTTCGATTTTGGATCAATCTGGCATCCCTGGATTGATTGGCTGTCTCAGTCTAAGACACCAGAGCTTTACTGGATCGATCCGCTAAATGCGGATTAATCCGACCCCCTCCAGATCGATCCGATTCCCCTATTTTTCTACCATTTGCCTTGATCCTACTCCCACTCACTTGGGAACCTATGTAGGTGGCATGTATTGGTCTATAAGGAGATGTCAAGGAATTTTAATATTTTTAGCTTATGTCTATCATATTATATACTTTTACAAACCTTTCTTGAGCTTGACGAACCTCAGGTCTTCAAGACTTCAAACCTTGGCAATCTTGGGAACGGATCATCCTCGGCTTCAAGTGATTGGAGTTCGACTTCGAACCTTGACTCAAGATATGCAATGTGCTCATGTCATGCCTAATCTACCACTCCATGTATTTTTTACAATATGGAATTGACAATATACATCAACACATAGATCATCATTAAACACATCAAAATCATTTGTTATTTCTATCGAAGACTAACAGTAGTAGTAGGGTTAACTTAGGTTAAGCTTGCAGTCATCTAAAGTCCTGTATCAAGCAAATCGATTGTATCTCAAGTCAGATTCAACAAAGTTCTCCCTTGACTTTAGGAGAAGAAACAACAACAATTTGTTCAAAGGTACATTTTTTATTCATATTGTGCTTCGTTCCAAGTGATGAAATTTATCCTTTCTATCAAATTGGGTGTTGTTGTTCTGTTGTAAAAGTCCTCGATCTAAAGGCATTACCGAACCAATCTTTTTTGATAATCTGAATCATAAATCCATAGAGTTTAATCCGATGATAAGAGAAAATTTTTGTTGACCACCAACAGTCTGAGCGCTCGACAGGACATGAAGCGGTTTTATGTCTCAATTCTTATCTTTTCTACTTAAAAACAAAGTCAATGTCTTTTTTTTATAAGAATTATTATTATTTCTTTGTTAATCAAAGAACGAGTTCACATCATCTCCACTCTAACTGGATAAGTACCATTCCAATCTCTACTTAGGATGTGACATGATGTTTGACAAAAGGTCCATTAATAAATACACAGATAGTTATCCATTGTGTATTTACCCTAATACCCTCCTTTGATCCATGTGCATTGACTCAAACACCCTTTGTTAGCCCACCTCCTCTCTCATTTCTCCCTCATTGTTTTTAATGGTAAAGCACCTTCTACCTCTACATTTAAATGTTAAAGCAAAAAAAAAAAAAAAAATCTAATAATTTGGTTTCCCCAAGGGGTGTGGTACATCTCCATATTTACTTGTTATGCTTCGAGCATAAGCAGCGACTGACATGTGGCATAAAAGTGAAAATCATCTACCAAAAAAGTGTAAATTACTTTTTACACCATGTGTCGGTTGCAACATATGCACATACCATAGCAGGTCATAAGGGGACATACCAAATCCATGTCGAATCATATTTGGCTTTCCCCTTGTAAATACACATGATAACAACACAAATGTGTAAATTCTATATTTATAAACATAATCCTTCCCATGTAGATGTTGAATACTATTTATGGCTAGCGGGATATAATAAAGCAAAGGGAGTTGATGTGTAGCTCCTCTGTTTTTTTTATTTTTCAGTAAAAGAGCCCCTCTTTGCCTTAGTACACATGGATTTTCCCCCCAACACACGTGTGGGAAACTTCTAATTACTTTTCATTATTTTCTCTCATTCATCTTTCTTATTTCTCTTTTAATTTAATGGTTTTACAAAAAAATGGCCAGATTGTTTATAAATTAAATCCAACATTTTTCTTATGATTCTTTCTAATTGTTGAGAGGTGTTGCCTTCCTCCCAATTAAAATTCGACATTTATATTACAATCTAATTTAATTCCTATTAAAATTTGACACGTGTAATATCCCACCTATTCTCTATCCTCTTTTATCTCCTAAATTTTGGCATCCTCCTTGTGCTTATTTTCCTAGCTTGTCTCTACTAATTAATCTTTAATAAATAAATAACTAAATATACTATAAAGTCATGATGTAATTTGTCAATTTCATTACACGTCTAGGTGATAGGCTATGCATGTTATATATAATGAGTGAGCCTATGAGTGTTTAGTGTGAAAACCATTACCATGACAAGGAAGAGGTTCAAATTCTATAAGCCAATGCATATCAAGCAAAGAACCCAAGAAGTGCCAAGAAAAAGCAAAGTCACCATCTTTGAGCCCGAAATGTAAATCATGTATGAAACCTAATGGGTGTTGTGTGGCTACTCTAAGAGACCCCCCAAAGACCAAAGTTTGATCCTAGTAAGGCCTAAAGACCAATATGTGCTCCTAGGTGCAATTTCTCATAAACCCCCTAAGTGAAAAATGAGCCAAAAAGTAAATATGGTCATTTAAATTTAAAACAACCATAAATTTTGATCCCGACGTCCGCTCGGAACCCACAAGTACACAAAACGATTGGCTCAAGGAACTCCTTTTGAATATCACATCATAGACTATAACCAATTACCATATTCGTAATCAGTTACAGGTGTAACTGGTTACGAATCTTGTAATCGATTACGCACAAAAATTTGAACTTTAATAACTAGTTTCTTTTACCATTTTTTGATCGTTGGAGGCTATGGAGCATTGGATCAACCCTAAAAGAAGAGAATTAGTCCCAAATGATGATCCAACACCTCCCACACATATTAGAAATATTATTAAGCATTCATTTTGGGAAAATAACTTGAAATCATCTACATGAGGTGTTCTTGAGAAAAAATGGTTTAAGGGCTTTGCTAAGGGAACGAAAGAGGGTTTGTGGGTAAGAACAAGAGCTCTACAAGATCTACACTTTTGCTACTCATTCACTCAAGCTTCTAAGCAACTAGAGGAGAAGAAAAAAGTTGGTTCTCTCTTATGGCCACGAAAGAGGTTTCTTTTGCAAGAGAAAAGAGGAGGAAGGTCAAGGACGTTGCTCCTTCACTCCAAACATTCAAGCTCCCAACCTCAAGGTTGAGGTAAAACTTTAGCTTTATACTTTGGAGTTTGCTTACATTGTAGGTAGTTTGTGGTTAGCTTTGTTTATTGTACATCTAGACCACTACTCTACATGTGAATCCTTGGAAAACTCTTTCAAGAGATATAACCCTTATTGTGCCTCACTTATATTTGTCTATTCTAGAGACCATTCACAGTTGTGTGATTATTCATGCTTATTGGCCTTCTTTAGAGGCATTCACACATTCCCTTGGTATTGATTAGAGACCATAAACATTGATATATTTGTCTAGTTAAGAGTCACTGTCTACATTAGGACTTTGCTTCCCTACTTGACCATGTTGGCATAGTTGGCAAGTTGAGAGCCACATTGTATTGGGACTTCATTTCCCTTGTTTGGACCAAACTTACCACATTTGGTTATTGAGAACCACTTGGTAGTTATACCTTGAATCCTTGTGTCAATGGTCAGAGATGCCATGTGACGAATTTTAAGTCCTTGGTTCGGAAACAACAAAGGCCGGGCTTGCCAAAGACATCAAGCACATAGTTTTAGGTTTGCCCATATAATTTGTACCCTTGCATTAATGGTTGGAGATGCCGTGTGACGAATTGAAAGACCTGGGCTCGGAGACAACCAAGGTCGTGCTTGCTAGAGACATCAAGTATATAATTTAGGGTTTGCTCATTCCTTATAATCATTGTGATTGATTAATTAAATTGAGTAGTTGAAACTGGACGTAGGTCTCGGTGTAGCTAAACCACTATACATCTTGTGTTGTAGTGTGTGATCTTTGTTTGATTATCAATTTGTATTTCCATATTTGAAACATTAGAAAATAAGCACCAAACACATTAATCGAGTTAAGTTAAAAATTGAACATCAACACTTAACTCACTAAAACTAAGATTGGGGTTGAAAGATTTAAAAAGAATTAAGAAAATTTAATTAAATCCTATTCACCCCCTCTAGGATTAACGCACTTCGAATTTCAATTGGTAATCATAGCAACGTTACTCATATAGAGTTTTGTGGATATCGGGATCCGAGGGGATAGGTCAAGGTCTTGCGGATCCCTTCCACGTCTTCGAGTGATGTTGCAGGAGGATGGACGCGTGCTATCCATCTAGGGTTAGGATTTCTTGGGAGTCACCACCAACTCAGGACTAATCAATGGAGTTGGACATCGGTTCTCCTCCTTTGCAAGGAAAGAATGAGAAGTCTAGACCTGGAGGTTTTGGGGTTTAACTCCTTAAATTGGTATACTTTCTAAAGAAAATGAGTAAATTGTTTTGTTGCATTTGGGGAAGGTGTTAGGCACCCCAAATACCCCACCTTTTTAGGGTGGCTTCTCATGAATATACATGCTTTATATTGTTATAAAGGTCCATGGTAAAAAGAAATTAAGAAGACCATTTTTTATGTTTCCTACAGGCCTAACGCCTGATTTTGCTTCAAATGCTTGAATTTAATTCAGGGTGAAAATTTAGGCCTCAGTTACTAGAGAAAACTAGTAATTGACTTAGAATCTTTAAGCCCATTTTGTGGGCTCCCATACCTTGGGATTTATACGAAGGAGTAGAAAACTCCTCTAAGGTCAGGTTATTCTAACTCCAAAGTTTAAACTTCTGCAAGAGCAGAAGAAAGACCAGAAGAATCAATTTTATTTTATTTGTCTTAGGCTTAATGCCTGAATTTAATCCTGATGCTTGAATTTCACATACGCCTGAATTTAATTCAGGGTAAAATTTAGGCGTCAGTTACTAGAAAAACTAGCAACTAGCCTAGGGTTTTGGACCCCTTTCTATGGGTCCTAGTGCTATGGGGTCCTTATAGAGGGGTGAACAACTTCCCCTTGAGTCAGGTTGTCCAGTTGCAAAATTTAATTCAGGATAAAATTCAGGCATCAGTTGCTGAAAATCAACAATTGGACTTGGGTTTTGAACCCCTTCTATGGGTCTTAGAGGTGTGGGAAATTACATATAGGAACATGGCTCCTCTAGGGTCCATAATCTTTATCCTAAACTCAAAACAAAACATAAAAGAATTGAAAAAGTCTGATTTTTGTCATAGGTCTAACACCTGAAATTCATCCCAACGCCTGAAACTCTTCTCAACGCTTGAATTAAAATTTAGGCATTGGAATGAAAACAGGGCCCTAACAGAGGTGTTTGAGCACAAGGATGGATCTTAGAGGGTCATTTTGGCTTGTGTAGACTTAGAAAAAATCAAGGTTTATTGGGGTGGGTCCCAGATCCTAATGCCTGAATTTTTATGATGCCTGAATTTCAAAATTCAGGTGTTAGCTGCTGGATTTTCTTTATAGTTTGGACCCCTTAGGGGTGTTGATAAATCCCAAATTTTTTAACACAGATAGATGGACATATGGAGAATCACATATATGAAATTTAGCTTAAGAGGATATCTATAAAAATCAAAATAAAATAAACAAGCATACTTGAACATTAAAAACTCTTAAAAATAAGTTTTTAGGGCATGTTTGGGGGGGCTATTTCGAGACCCAAAAATGCTCTAAAAGTCACTAAATATTTATCATAGGTAGGCTACCCTCTTAGGAGCCTACTATTAAAATTTGAGCCAATTTGGCTTGGTAGAATAATCATAAAAAAACCAAGAGTGGTCAGAGGTAAAAAATAAGAGCAGTAGAGACAACTTGTGTCTCCACTGTGTAACCCAAATTATGAGGAGTATAATTGAAAATAAAGTTTTATTGATTTCAAAAGCTCTCAAACACATAGGGGGAGGGCAAGATGACAAAATAAAATTTTTAAATCTTCATACAAAAGGTGGTCCTCTGGTTTTGTGAGCTACATGTTCAAATCACTCTAAATTACGACACCTGAACAGGAAACCACACTCAAGATTCTCTTTTGGGTAGGTAGGAAAATCTTGACTGGACATGCCCTTGAAATTGCTTGAAGTTTCTGTAAAAATCTGGGTTTATAAATTATTGAATTTCTGAGAGTCTTGAGTCCATAGGAACTGATGGCTTGTCCAACGGATTCCTGGGTAATCCTCAGGAGCCTTTCAAAGGGGGGTCACCGGATGAGACAGTGCGACAGTAGCTCACTGGAGAATGGTGGTATTGAGCTAGAAAACATCTTCTATTGCTCTAAATCGGGAAACATTCTTTTGAGGACACGAAGAAAACTAAGAAAATGGGCCTGACCTTACTGAATTCTAAGTCCAGGAGAGTTCTCAAAGGCTTTCCATGTGTCAAATACAGACAAAAGGTGTCTTGACCTGATTTGGGCAAAATGTGATGACTTGTCTTGTAGGATTTTCGAATGGAACTGATCAGGGTGATAGTATTTTAAAGGCTTTAAAGTTGCCAAGAAATGGCCACTAATAGATTGAATTTTGAAGTTCTGGTGAATTCTTAGGGTTCAATCGATTACATGGCACTTGGCCTAAATGTGCTACTCATTTTGAAGTAATTGGAGGAATTTGAGTAGATTAATCCATCAAATGTTCCTGTTCATTAGGGGGAGGCTTCATTGATTTGGAGAGATGGTCACTGACTAATCAAGATTTGAACTTCTGGAGAACATTTTGGACCAACCTATATAGGTGAAATGCAGTCATAACTGACTTTTCACCCCCTAGGGATGATTTGGGATTTCAAAGGGGTTTTAGACTTTGAAGGCCATTTTTCTAGGAGACAACTAATTGAAGATAAGCAAAGATTAAAAGATGACCACCAACCTCTTTGAATTCTGATACTAGCTGAATCTTTGATAGCTTTTCAATTGTTAGTTTCTGACCAGGGGTTTTCAGAGGTTGAGAAATTAGCTATTACCAGTCTCGAAAAAGATCTATTTTGTAATAAGTTCTTTGAAGGTGGTAGAAATTGGGGTGTACAGGATCTGACATGACACCACTTAGGTAATAGGAGGAGCTTTAGGGGTCCTTTGAGGGTCTAGGGGTAAATTTTGAAGGAAAAAAGAGTAAAATGATAATTTTCCACCTACGAGAGTTAAATGACTAAAAATGAAAATTCTTTGCTTGTGGTACTTCACTGTGGAAAGACTTATGGAGGTTGGAGAATTTGTAGGCAATATGTGAAGATAGCAAATTTTGGCTTTTAAAGGGAAAAGGGTAAAATGGTAAATTTTCTTGCTTGTGATGCTTCATTATGGGAAGGCTTACGGAGGCTAGAGAAATTGAAGACAATGTATTTGAAAGTCTTAAATGTGAATCCTTATAGTCTTATTGATGCTTCTTGGAGAATCAGGGTTTAACTAGAAACGGTGTATCTAGACTGATCTTTATGGTGTACTACACATGGTATGATATGAGTGATGCTTTTTCAATTGAAATATCTAGGGAAGACTTTATAAGAGATGCCTAACCTCCTAGAGTCCATTTTGCTCTCCCTAAACCAGGGTTGCCTAGGGTCTTGATGCCTAAGTGCTTCTTTGATGTTCTTTTATTCCATTAGATGACCCGAGTCAAAATTTAGGTGTTGATAGGCTTAACATCCTGAGTTAGATCCTATAAAATAATCCTTGATAGAATCGATAAAATCTTAGAAAAACTCTAAATGGCCATGGAAGATAGTAGTGTGTCCGTCAGACACCTCCATTCTTTAATGGAAGTGATTATGACTTTTAAAAATCTCGTATAGAGATTTTCTTAAATGCCATAGACTGTAGAGTTTGAAGTTTTGTAGTGGAAGTCTACATCAAACCCTCCACTTCCAAAAGTAAGTAGGGAAGATCCAAAATAGATGCTTAAGTGTAAATCTCAAGGCACTAAATATTATCTATCGTGCCCTTAGTTCAGATGAACCCCATACAATTGGTGCATTGAGAACCACCAAAGTAGCATGAGATCTTATTGAGAAGACCGATGAGAGTGTCTCAATTTTATCAAGAGATGAAATGTTTCTTAGTGAGGAAAACACCTCACTTGGGACCAAAGTCCTTGTAGATTTTGGTACTCTTAGGAATTCACATGATAATAAAAGTGAATCTGAAAGTAATGAAGAAAAATGTGAGGATGAAGAGGACATACAAGAAGTCTTCAATAAACTCTATGAAGAAAATATAGAGTTAGCCAAAACCATCAAGACCTTAAAGAATAAAACACAAGCCTAACTCAAGAAAATGAAAATTTTAAGGAGTTAGAAAAAGAGTTAAAAGGAGAAACTTATTCCTTAGAACTAAGCCTTCATGAGATTGATGAAAATCAATATAAATTTTTAGATGAGAAGGATGAGTTACTTGAAAAAATTATAATTTTTATAATGAAAATGAAGAACTAAGGAAAATAATAGAAGAGTTAGAATTGAAGTATTTGACTACCAACGTAGGAGAAGAACAATAAAGCTTAAAAGATAACATAAATCTCCTAGAAAAGA
>JAOXJP010151821.1:0-13092 GCA_025762735.1 Platanus orientalis | reverse complement strand
ATATATATATAGTTCTAGCCCATTATTGTCTCTCCCCCTTTTTGTCCTGATTTGATAAAGGGTTGATTTAGGTAGGCAAAAAATAAAAAAAAATAAAAAAAATAAAATGAAGAAGCATTTTGAGCAAGGCCATTAATTATACCATTGGAAGTATAGCAATTAAGATTTTACTAATGCAAGAAAAGATATTACTATAGAGTATACTAAATCAACACCTGAATGTATTAAATATTACTATAAAGCAAGCTATGTTAACACCTTAATGTGTTAGATTTTACTATAAAGCAAGCTATGTTAACACTTTAATGTGTTAGATTTTACTTAAATGAGTACAACATAAAGAGAATTTCACTTTTGAATTATGTGTACCCTTTGCTTTTATTGTGTGACTCAGTTTAGTGCACACATGTCAATAGATATAGTTCTAAGCAAGATATTAATGTAAAACATATAATAGTAATGGGTAGATCAACATATGTAATAGTTGAGTTCCTTATATCTCAGTTGAACTCCTTTACTATTCAAACCTCTTGTCATACAAGTAAGATTTTAAATTATTTATCTGAGTATATTGGTATTGATATGTATATGAGCATTACCAATATCTGCCAGATATAAGAGTATATCATGAAAAAAATAGTAAACTTTGCTTGATATATAAAAAAACTGATATAACTGATGTTTTATTTAGGTAGGGTAGTACATCAGTGAGAAAACTTTTGGACTCAATCTAGATTCACCATAATCTCAAGGTGTCCTCATCTTCACTAAATTCCTCGTCTGTCTCGGTATTATCAAGATGTACTTTTGGCCCAGGTGATATGGGAGTATCGTCACAATTGAACAGAAGAGATGGAGTAGCCATGTGTTCACCCATATTTTTGATATTCTAAAATGTATGAATTTATTGCTCTTCAATTTTCTTCATGTTAATCGACATTGTCTTCAAGGCGGTTGTTATATATTTTATGACAAACCCGACTTCCTTCAATGCATCAAGATTAACAAAGCGTTCACATACGATGACATCTTCACCAAAGAACCATGTGAAGGATTCCTTGCATCCCACAATGTAGAACATTGGTTGTAGAGTATTCTTTCATATCTTCTTGCTAGGTTCTTGTGATTCTGGTTAAGCAATCTCTTTCCCTTGTTGCTACAAGATCTCCCACGGGAAGATGACACGATTGGATTGTGAGCAAGAGGGTTTTTGTCTTAAGTGGAGTTGAACTCTTGTGAATAACTAGGGTTTAAAAGGCTTTAGAATGAGAAAAACCATATTTTCTTCTTGTATAGCTCGAAGCAGTTCAAAATTTTCTGAACTGCCCAGATGCGATCCCTTGAATGTCTTATTAGAGTGCTCAAAATAGGTGATTCGAGCGCTCGAAACTCCTCAGTTTCGAGTATGTCTAGGTTCTAATTTTGTGTGTGTATTTCAATGTATTCCAAGCACCTGAAAAAGATCAATCATCATCCAAAATATGAATAGAAATATCAATTGTGATTGATTGGGATATAGAGCCCTTAGTTTTCAAAAATTAATTCCATGGCTTTGTTTAGTGCAAGACCTGTATGACTATGATTTTTGACATGTATTTGTTTCAATGATATGACTATCATTGCTAGTCCTTAAACCTTTAAACAAGACTCTTTCATCACTTTTATCTTTTACAACCTATTTGTCTTTGTCAAAATGAATTTTATAGCCTTTATCACAAATTTGATTAATACTTTGCAAATTATGTTTGAGTCTTAGAGCATAAAACACATATTATAGAGGCAAACCAAGTCTCTCCATGCCCTTCAATGGCAGGAAAACAATGGTTAGAATTCTAACCATTGGGATCGTGAGCGTTTGCCCCAACTCGTAAGCACTCGGGGTACTTGGGCGTGAGAGCTCAAGGGTATCCTTGAGCACTCGTAGGTGTTGTGGCTGGAATTTCCAAAAACTAGAAGTTTCTAATTTGCTCAGGTCGAGCATTTGTGTGACCATGCGAGGGCTCACCATGCCCATATTTTTGACTTTCCCCTTTTTTTTTATTCTTGTCTCTTAGAGAGCACTTTGGGCATCTTAGTGAGACCCTAATTAGGTTTTCTACTTGGTGTTAGGGTCTACCATGGTCTTGGGGTGGTATTTTGAGCAACCACATGGCACTCATATATTTTACCTTTCCAACACCATTGGGTGATGCAATGAGGATCTCTGGCAATCATTGAGGGTTCTTCTCATGTATTGAACTTGACTTCTTGTAGTTGGAATTCTTCTTTGTCATGGTGATGGGGTCTTCAGACTTGACACTCATAGGTTTTCAATACATTTACATTAAACACTCATAGCTTATACACCACTTATACATTTGGAATGAAATTGACAATATGACTTTACACAATCGAGTACACATCATAGCACATCATAGCATACCTCAGGCTACAAATCACATTTGTATAAGAAACAACTTTCATTTGTTTCAACTTTTCAACTCTGCATTCATCCTAGACACAAGTTTAGGTTCAAAATATGACCAATCTATATAAAAGTATCTATGGTCTTACAATCTTGCATATGGAATCACTGTAATATTCTCGTGATATTAGTATATTGAGATAAACTAAGGAACTTCTTAGAGTAGTCATGGGTTATCTTGATCCCAAGCATGGAGTTTGGCTTACTTAAGTCTTTCATCTCAAAATTTATGGGCAACCACTTATGAGTGGCGACAATCATTCTCATATTATTTTTAACTAACAAAATGTTATCAATATGCAATAAAAAGATTACGAAAATCTTATTGAATGATTTGACATACCCACAATGGTCTTCTAGAGCTTGCAAACCTTGTGCTCTTGTCCTTTTACAACAAAGCCTTTTAGTTAATTTATATAGATCTCTTCATATAATTATCCATTGAGAAATATAGTCTTCAAATCCATTTAGTAGAATTTCAAAATCTGTGACAATGACTAAAATGAGACAAATTGAGGTGGATCTTGCTATTGGGAAGAATATCTTCCCATAATCTATACATCCACTTGGATATAACCGTTCATCACCAATTGGCCCTTTATATTTTTCTATAATTGACCATTTCATAATACACTTGTTTCCAACAATTTTGTAGTTTGATGAATAAATAAGTTTTGAAACTTATTTGTTCTCAATGGAACTAATCTCATCTTGCATAATAATTGAATTTTTATATAAGCAAGTGATGAGAGTGCATCCTTGTGGGATTTAGGTTCATCATCGTCAATGGAAGTGCATATGAAAGATTCTCAATCTCATACTTTGCTCCTTCGAGGTTCGAGATCTACCATCACATCAGGCGATATGCTCCCACTAATTGGTGTACTCCCATTATCTTTGGCGATTCATTAATTTATTATAAGTTTGATTTCTCCTACCTTTGCGAAGCATAATGGGAGACATCTCTTGAGAACCACCTTCAAATTTTTCTACTTCATAGAAGTCTACAGTAATTCAAGCTCTCTTTTTGTTTAGTAAATCATCCCAACGAAATTGACTTCTCGTGACTCTTATCTCTATGAACCCATCATTTTCTTGTTCATTGACGAAGAAAAAACTCTTAAAATGTCCAGAATACCTAATAAAGTTACTGTTCTGGGCACTCATGTCAAGTTTCCCAAATTTATGTGCCATGGATAAAAGCTATCCAACTCCTGGGGTTGAAAGTAACGAAGATTGGGTTTTCTCTCTACCCATAGGTCATAAGTGATCAGGTAAATGGTTGGATCATTGTTGCCTGCATCCATGTCAAAGAGAAACCACCAATTCAAGAGGCACACCGGCACTTCGAAAGCGACTGCTATAATTCCATGCAGTAAGTAGATCGATCTCCGATCACACTCTCCTTCAAGGGAGAACGAAAGATATGTTACTTCTCAAAGAAGATGGATACCTACGTTTTATTAAACGAAGCAAATGTTCTGTGATAAAAATGCGTATATGGTGAATTATAAACAGACATGTGTCGTTTTTGGTGGTAAAGGGGTCCAAAAAAGTGTTCAGTTGAAAAAGCAGGTGGTCAATAAAAGACATCAAATTAAAAAACACATCATGTGTCAATTAATGGCACGACTTTAGAGGTCTATCTCAAAAGAATCATTCTCAACAAATAAAAATTAAAATGCATTTTCTAAGAAAGATTATACACTAACACATTGTGTTTGGGGTTCAAAAAAGTGTTCAGGTGTAAAAAAAGAGACCGAATTCAAAAACACGTCATGTGTGAATGAATGACACACCTACATAGGCTTGTGTCAACACAGACAATCATCCTCCTTTCTAAAATTCAGTTTTTTAGTTATTTTGATTCTGAGGGATGTAATGAAGTATATATGTAATCTATATACACTAAAGCAAAGGGTTGTTTATGTGGACACTTTTTATGATTTTTTTGGGTGGAATTAACAAGTGTATTTACCCCATTTTCAAATTTTACCAATGCAAGGAGAACATGCGGATCCCATTATTTTTAAAAACTAGCCACCGCGAAGGCGATATGTAGTATGCCTCGGGTAGGAAGTTGAAAGGTGTAAATGGCATCAAATGGATGACGCGTGTCCCAAGAACTAGAACTAATGAATGTGGGTTCCGAACATGGACTTCAATTACTTGAAACAGGGAAAAATGGATCATTCATGACTAGTAATGGAGTAAAAAAGGTATAAGAAGTTGACATGTTAGCGGAAGCAGTTATTGGAGAAAAACTAATTCGAAGCACTCAAAGTGGCATAAACTGTCGTAACTAATTGCTACTGTATAAATGGCACGCAAGGGAAAGTCAGAAAGATCATCATCAATCTAATCTACTTATTTACTTTATCTTAGGAGTATGAGTAATTTAGAACCCATAATGTAGCTTATTAGCTTGTAATTAGTTGTTTGCTATTGAGTGAGCATTCCTGGATTAGTGTAATAGCTCCATTGAATCAATTCAAGTAAGTCATTTGTTTCATACTATTATCCACATTGTTATTCCATTTATCTTTGGTGTTATTCTTCTCTTTGTATGATTATAAAAAAGTCCCTTAAGTGAGGCAAATTCAAATATAGTTTTGAGATAGAGGAAACTCTAAAAAACACCAAACAAAGAGCGATGACCATAGAGGGAGCATGCCTCAAAGAGAGAAGAATCCGGATGTCCTTGAAGCTGTGAAACCCCTGTCTACAAAGAGTCATTGAGTAAGATGTCTCAAGAGATCAATATTAAGCTTGCTGTGTTAGCAGAGAAGATCGATAGGGGTTTTACCAGCCAGGTTGGTGAGTGTCCTCATTGGAGCCCTCCAACCAATGGTAAACGCAATGAGGCGTGAAAGGGGTCACGAGCCCCGAACAAGGGGACTGTTTGAAGGACACCCCTCCAAATCAATCCCTGGTGCCTTGACTAGGCTTGGGGAGTAAGACTGACAAATTGTCTTCCCTAAAGCCCAACGGGTCAAAACCCCTACGGGCTAACCATATGGCGAGACCCATCATTGTTTGGCCGGACAAGGGGAACCAACCTAGTATTTAAAACCAGACCCATTATGGTCAGGCTATAAATCAGAAAACCCCAGTGTGGCTAGAGGGGCAAGCCTTCACAAGCGAACCCCTGCTAGACCCTCAAGTGGGCAATATTGGACCATACAATAATGGGGGTCCGCAACAAGGATGTCGAGTGCACGAGAACTAGAATTACCCTTATGGACAAAATAGGCCAAATGGAAATGATAACAACTATGGCCCTTATGTCCCACAACCAAACCAATATAACCTATATCATCAACTTTTTTAGGATTCAGGCCAACAATATGACTACCCTACATATGGCCATAATCTGCCACCTCGAGATTACCTTATTGATGTATTCGAGCAGTAATATGAGCCATCCTTTAGGCGGACTATTGGACAAGCATACAAAAAATCATACCTTAAGCAAATCGACAATGATTATGAATTTCTCAGAGGATACAAGATTCCTGATTTCGCCATCTTCTATGGAGAAACTAGTAAAACAGCCATGGAGCACATTAGTAGATTTACCACCCAGTGTGGAGAGTTATTAAACCATAGTTTTTTTAAGTTGAGGTTGTTCTCGAACTCACTTACGGGACAAGCCTTTACTAGGTATATGAATTTTCCACCAAACTCAATATTCAGTTGGGCATAAATGAAAGAAAAATTTCAAACACATTTTGCTCGAGTTGACTTAGGAGTTTCGATGACAAACCTAGCTAGGTTGAAACAACAAGCAAGCGAAATGACTGAGTAATTCATTATGAGATTTAAGGGAGAAGAATATATATGCTTGAGTGGCCTGCTCAAAATTAAGTTTGTAAGATTAGCCCAAGATGGTCTAGACTTTGAACTCAGAAAGAAATTTGAGGGCATGTCATTCTTCAACTTGTTTGAATTGTTTGAATGGGATAATCGATATGAGAGTATCGTAAGAGAGGAAAATCATAGGAAGAATGCCTTTTATGGGACCTATTTTCAGGATCTAAACTGTGAAATTGATTTGGTTGAGTTTATTGGCCAAAGACATTTCACCTTTGAGGCATTGGAGAAGAAAATTGTCTAAGCCCAAGAATCTAATTGACCTACCTTTGCCATAAAAAAAAATTTCTTTGACTTAGGTAAGACAGATTAGATTTTTGATCTGCTTCTTGAAGCTAAGCAAATAAAGTCAGTTGGTAAGCACAAAATTCCATCATTTGAAGAAAATAGAGGGAGAAACTGTTGCAAATGACATAATTCACACCCACTCTACTAACAGATGAATGGTGTACTTCAGAAACATTATACAATAAATAATCGAGAAGAAGCTATTAAGATTTCTTAACAAAATCCAAGCCATGGAAGTCGGTACCAACCCATTCTTTATTTATGGATGAATTCTAGTCCCATGTGCATGTCAACGGCCTTCTCATATTCAATGATTGACGAACCATACTCTATGATAGGCCCCTCTCTCTCTCACTCTCTTGCCTTATCTTAAGTAGAGAGGCCAAGAAATCAATGGCGAGCTTTATTGAAATTATTGGTGTCGATGGTGGTTCAGATCTTGTAGAGGCCATGGAGATTGGCGTCTTAATTCCTCGTTGAGTCTAACACTTTGTACTATGAAGCCACTGCTATACAGCTTCATTGATTCCTTCAAGCACCTGAAGCCTCACGTAGATAATTTTGACATCAGCCCAGTTGAAAGACTTCGTGAAAGTTTTCACATGATCATTATGAAAGTATCTCCCTAACCATTATGTAGAACACAAGTTGCCAAGAACTTCCTAGCATGTATAGACTTCCTAAACCATTTTGCATTTTATTTCCACATATTTAAATGGGACATCCGAACAAATTAAAAGAATTCTAAATCAACCTAATTCAATTCTATGGTTTTGAATTCTATAGAATTCAAATTTAATAGGTAATCTCAATTCAACTAATTTAACCGCAGTCTAGAGGTGGATGGTGAATTTGGCAGCTGTATTGAGAGAGTCCGGTGAATCCACTTTAAGGACAATGAAATATCACAAGAGGTATCAACAATCATTATAATATCAAGTTCAAGCTTTGATAAGATCCATGGGTATTTAATTTCCATTGCTTTGTGATTTTTTTGTCAATTTATATTTTATGATTTATTTGATTGATTTTACATGCTTGTGTTTATGTCGAATAACATATAAACAACGTTGAGAATTGTTTCAATTATCATCGTGAATGAATCAACAAGTGATTTAGACAATTATTATTACTTTTATTCATTCGTGTTTATGTGAACATGCGAAGCTGAAATCATTACAAATATCTAACAAATGATAAGTCTATGATCAGTCTAAAATCAGTTGGTTAAAATATTTGTTGTGCAGAGGAAGGTATCATGCCATCATAGTGAAACTAGGCCCCTTCCATCAACTGCCAATCATCTCCAAACAAAATTGGTACTATCTGAAGGTAATACCAATCAACACGAGATGACGAAAGGTGTCTTGGTAAATACAAATTGGGTAGACGAAGGTATTTTAATAAAGGGAAAGGATCTGCGGGGCAATTGGGTTAATAAAGGTGTCTTTATAAACACAAATTGGGTTACACTTGCTGTTGATTGAATCTCTCTTGTTCTCTTGATTTCTTCTCTTTGTCGTGTAGTGGAGTTTTACTATATGGAAATATAGTCGTTGCTCGTAATGCCAACGCATGACTGCAGTTGGTGGTTTCACTCCGATGTGGGTGTGAGTAATCAAAGGTAAGGGGGGTGACGTAGAAGATTTCAGACCCTCTACGTCACCCCCTGGTGAGCCACTCAATGGCCACACAAGAAGGGGGATCAACTCAGTTTTTGAGATGTTACATCACCTCCCAAAAGTGAATTGATTTTCCCTTTGTGTGGCCCACAAGGGGGTGACGTAGAGGATATCAGCCCGATGTAGAGGATTTCAGGCCCTAGGGATGAAATCGTATGCGCCACCCCCCTAATGGGACATTTGGGGGCAGAATCAATTCACTTTTTGAAGATTTTCGATTCCCCCTCCTGAGTGTCCCATAGGGGGGGTGTCGCACTTGATATCAGACGCATTAAAAGCGGATTACCTGGAGCGCTCTGGATCCGTATCAACTGTGACACGAGTAAATGAGCCTAATTTTTATGGCGTAAAACATCCCTATCCTTCATGTCTCACGCCGTAAAAAATTGGCTCATTTACTCCGTCGCAGGTGACACAATTCCCTCTTTACTGTAGCAAAACTTAAGCACCAGAATGTTGGGTGACATGTGAGCGGAAAAGTAAACCATCATAAAAAAATAAATCACTGTTGAGTGTCTTTTCACTTCTTTCACTCACGTGTCGCTTCATTTTTGCTACAGTAAAAGCGCGCTAGAAAATCTGCTTTGGTGAGCAACAATAATCAAACAATCTTATGTAGTGGATTCGTTAGGTGAGATCTTAATGACATTAAATGGAAACGGGGTCAAAGAATGACACGTGGTTAAAGTTGAACCCATTTGTAAGCTCACAGCCAGACATGTGGATTAAACCTCCTGTCCAATGTTAAAATTTCAATTTTTTGTGTACATGTTCCTCTTTGAAGGCTGTTTCTGTTTAATGTTATTTAGGCTTATTGTAGAGGATTAGCTGTCGTTCTTACTATACCGTTTATGATAAAATCAAATTAATTATGGAGATATCTCCACCAGATCTTGTTACTCTGTATGGACTAGGTGCTTACCTTGCTAAGTTATTACATTTGCTATATAATGGAAAATAAGAACTCTCTCTCCTCTCCCAAAAGATTAAAATCTCTCTCTCTCTCTCTCGTTGTATGTACAACAACAATAACAACAACAAACAGCCTAATCTCAATTATTTGAGGTTAGCTGCACGAATCCTGTTCTGCCTTTCTGTTTGGCTGTGTGTGTGTGTAAGATTATTGGCGAGAAGAAAATTTGATCTTCTTTTTTCATGAAACCTACATCTATGGGACGGCTAGGAGCGAGCAGAGAGATGGAGCTTACATGGACTAAATGGATCGCTATAACAGTAATGGTACTAGTTGGTCACCAGGTTCAACTTACAAGTAAGATTTCTCACATATATGCTCAGCAGTGTTCTGTTTAATTTGTTTTGAAGTAGTATTTTCAAGTGATTTTTTTGTAGGTCCATCTGGGGCCGATGCTATTAATCCTACTGATGGGTCGACTCTTGGACAAGTTACAGTAGGGCTATTAATCCTACTGATGGGTCGACTCTTGGACTCGGATCGAATTCGAATATTTTACAGATATTTACAAAAGCAACAAGGAGCTAGGAATTATAGAGGTAGAAGATGATTGATAGATCATCGAGTGAATGGGGAAGGGAACTTTCATTCATTCAAATTGGAATGGGAGATGAGAAATGGGTTAAGGTTAAGGTTATGATATTGATATGTTGTATTCTACATAACATGTCCTACACTATAAATTTCAATGGACGATTTGAATATTTAGCCGAATAATCGAATCGGATGTAAATGCATTTGAATCAAATATTAACAGATCGACCATGAATCGAATAGTTGACAGCCCTAAATTACAGCTCAGAAAACTAGAAATTGTCGGATGTTCTTAAACCATTTGATCTGATGATTATGATCAAATGGTTAAGAACTTTCGATCAATATTTTTTCAGGCTTCAGCTGGCCCATCAGTAACAGTACATCGATCACACTGATGTTTAAGATCATCAAATCCTATTATTATTGATCAAGCTCATGCGGGGTCTATTGCATACTTGCTGCAGGTGCTCGTCTCATAGGAGTTTGCTATGGAATGCAGGGCGATAATCTCCCATCCCCAAAGGATGTTATAAGCCTTTACCAAAGGAGTGGAATAGAAATGATCAGACTGTTCAATCCGAACCCACAAGTACTAGAAGCCTTGAGAGGTTCAAAACTCCTGGTCTCTCTTGGCGTAGATAATGGAGATCTACAAAGCCTCTCGTCCAGCCAAGACGCCGCCAGATCTTGGGTTGCCAACAACGTTGCCCCGTACAAGAACGACGTCTCATTTGGATGGATAACAGCCGGCAACGAGGTTATCCCAGGTCCCAACGCCCAAGTCGTTGCTCCGGCCATCAACAACATTTACAATGCTCTCCTTTCTATCGGATTAGATAGAGTTAAGGTTACAACGGTTGTCCCCACCGGAGTGCTTGGCTCCTCATACCCTCCTTCATCCGGGGCTTTCTCTCCCGATGTTGCAGGGGTTATGAAGGACATCGCAACCAATTTGTTCCACACTGGTGCACCTCTTATGGTCAATGTGTACCCTTACTTTGCATACACCTCTGACCCAACCCACATTTCTTTGGATTATGCATTGTTCAATTCGCAGCAGCCTGTAGTGGTAGATGGTAACTACACGTACCTTAACCTCTTTGATGCCATGGTAGATGCTTTTAACGCTGCCTTGGAGAAAATCGATGCCGCCGATGTCTATATCGGTATATCAGAGACCGGATGGCCAAGCGCAGGGAATGAGCCTTACACAAGTATAGCTAACGCACAAACGTATAACAACAATCTCATGAAGCATGTCTTAGGAGGTGGGACTCCAAGAAGGCCAGACCACCTACTGGACACCTTCTTGTTTGCCATGTTTAATGAGGACCAAAAACCTGCGGGGGTTGAACAGAACTTTGGTTTCTTCTATCCTAACATGAGCCCTGTTTATCCCATGTGGTAGTGGCTTGATATATGATCGTACAAACCATGTTCACTGTGTTTGTATATTAAGGAAATAAAAATATAGTTTAAATTTTGAGTTGATGCCTTAAGAAAACATACTCCTGGTCTTTTTTAATCGTTATTTTTAATATTTGAAATAGATATGCTCTTTGTTCAGTTCATTGCTTTGCTACATCTATCGGTAAGCCTCGATGACACGAGCTTCTTCTTTTTCTTTTTTTTTGTATTTTGTTTTGAGCAATTGGGATTTGGTAAAATACAATTTCATACTTCCAGGCTTATAGCAATCCTCCAATTTCTTTCCTTTTGTTGTTTAATATCTTAATATTCTTTCATGCCAAATACAGCTCGAGCTTAGTATGGGCCACAACCATAGGCCCCCGGCTTAGGTTTTGTGGCCATTGTATGCTCATGTCGGCTTGTATATATACAACAACAGCTCATATAGAGGTCCACATGGACCTGGCAGAAGTAACGGAATTCTTGTGTCACATTTGTCTTATTTCTCAGTCGTTAGATTGGTGAGTAATTACAAATTAGAAGTTTATTATAATTATAAGTGTCCTTTCTTTGTACAGGAAGGAGTAGTGATGTGAGGACTTTCTTTATTTAAGAGAGTTTCTCATGAGAAATTAGTAGCTGCTGTTATGAATTTTCTTTTCTAGGGTTTTCTCTTTTGTCTGTTTGCAAAGATTTTGACAGAAACTGGAAAAAAGTGTGAGAAAATAAAATTTTTCTTCATAGAAAGTTATGTTTCACAATTGGAAAAGGATCTACACCCAATTTTTATGTTCCTTCGTGTCCTCAGACAAATGTAAGTGTAGGAGATCCTTTTCCTATTGTGAAACATAACTTTTTCCAAAAAGAAAACAATATTTTCTCACATTTTCTTTCATTTTCTATCAAAATCTTTGCAAACAGATATAGCAATGAAACAATAAGATTAAGGGTTTCTTCCTAGTAAGAAAGTTTATGTTATGAGGAAATGTGAAAATGGTGTTCTTCATTGTTTAGAGAGAAAGACAAAGTTACGGGAATAATGGCTTCTTGAGTTTTCTTGAGGCATGGCATCAAGTTGAGAAAAAAGGCAAAATCGATTCCAATGTAACTTGAGGCATGGGATCGAGTTGAGAAAAATGGAAAATCTATTCTATTGTAACTTGTATTTCTCTAGTTCATAGTGAAGAATGGACAAGACCTATGGACGTAGGCAAAGAGCCGATTACATAAAATTCCTGTCTTGTGTGTGCTTGTTGATTTCTTTATTTATTATATTGATTGTGAGTGGTTCGGGCCCATATCCCATACATGTTATATCAAGGTTGTTTCCAATGTGTTAATAGCCTATTTGGGACGTGTGAAGCTGATCCCAAGACCGAGACAACCCTTCGCTGGACGAGACAAGCAAGGTTCAAGGATGTTAAAGACTAAGTAATCAGGCCTATCTACAAGACTCAAAATCATCCTAAGCTTACTTTAGTGAAAAACTCAAGTTAAAGCCCAATACAACTGTGTAGTCTTTATATTAGGCCCATACAACAACAACAACAAACAACCTTATCCCAACTATTTGGGGTCAGCTACACGAATCCTGTTCCGTCATTCTGCTTTGTTTAGGGCCTTATCTGTTGTTAAATTACAAGCTGCCATGTCCCTCTGTACTACCTCCACTCAGGTTAATTTTGGCATTCTTCTAGTCCTTCTATCACCTTCAACTTGTATTGTCTCAATCCGCCTCATTGGTGCAGTCATTGGTCTTCGTTGCACATGCCCAAATCTTCTCAATCGACTTTCCCTCATTTTATCACCTATTGGTACTACCCCTAAACTCCCAAGAATGAATTCATTCCTAATTTTATCCTTTC
>JAOXJP010151810.1:0-13092 GCA_025762735.1 Platanus orientalis | reverse complement strand
CACCAGTACACCAGTACAGCAGTTAATGGCTCCATCAGATCTCTCTTTCTTTGAATTTATCGGATCCCATAATCGTTTGTTACTACCGATTCGCTTCAGTAAATTACTTTATTAGTCAAACGCATATACAAGAGGCAACTATAAATTTCATGCAAATAACTACGTGTTAATATATTTAATTTTAAATTTTATAAGAAATTGGGATTTTCACGATTCGATTTCAGCTTTTCCATCAACCCTTTGGTTCTCACGCCCTCCGATTGGCTTTCCAGGGGCTTCATTTGGCGTTTCATTTCTCCAAACTCGTTTTTCTTGTGCTCTGCTCTCATTTCCTGTTTATGTTTCCCTTTATTCTTTTTGAACTCCTCAAATGACCCTAAACAACACATTTGTATATCTCTCTCAATCCTAAGACATCAAATAACCCTTCAAGTTTTTAAAAAATGATCAACCACCCACCACCTTTGCAAGTAACACTAGTATGTGTTCCCTACCACAGTTCATTTAGAGGTTGGTATGAGAAAACATGAATGCTTATAATTGGTTTGACATTATATTTCTAATTCCAAAAATAACTGGGTGGATTTCACCATGGATGGAGTAATAGATGGGTTTCACTCTCATCCCATGCATTGACCCTTAACGGTTCATTATGACAACTTCAACTTTTAACGGACCCTCAATATCTTCTAATTTTTTTCTTCAATCTTCTATTACTTGGTATTCAGAGTCAAACACACCAACCATGAGGACTAGGGGTAAATTATGAAAATAATTTTATCATAATTCTTTTTTTATTCCAAAGCTAAAAAAAAAGCTACACAAGTCAGTATAGTGAGAGATACACCTAGAATTATCTTCCAAATTCATTTTGAGGAACAAAGTTTATGTTTACAAATATGTTTACCCTTAGTCTTAAGATCTAAATTAATTTACATCCACAGATGGGTTATTAAAAATTAAAATTAAGGAAGCAAATGGTTGAATTGGTCTTTTCATACAGTTGGTGATATTCACCCTGTTTATCTCTTTGAAAGAACAAAGCTATGCACTGATGAGCTGATGTATCATTGAAGTTTACCGTGACGAGATGGATTCGTAACGATAAATTGAATAATCTCAGATTACGATATTATCACAACTAATAATTGAATGTGATATGATTGTCGAATGAAGAAGTCAATATTTTTGTCATATTATGTCAAAGAAGGAATTTTCATCGTTCTTGGCCTAAGAGCAACATATGGAAAATAATTAAGAAATCACGAATGTGCACAACTTTAAACATCTTTTTTCTTAAATCTGTTTCAACCAAACTGGCATGTTGTTGTATTTTAAAAATAAATCTAGCATATAAATGAAAAAGATAAATCTTTCCTCCTATATATGAGTCATAATATAATTTCCTTTTTTCGAACCGCCCGTACAAATTAGGTCACACACCATGTAACTAGCTAAGGCCAACATTATTATAAAAGATTTCTCTTAATCAAATTTCCTCACCAAATAGCATAATATTCTAATAATGAGTTTTTCCATCTCATTAAGACTGTACAAGTTTCAAAGGAGATTCTCTAATTTTAGAGAATGATTTCTTATAAACTAATAATATTAAATGGGTTAATGAATATACTATTTTAAAATATTTTCAAAATTTAAACATAGATTCGAGATTGTGCGTGCGTGCCTGTGTGTGTGTGTGTATCCATCTGTTTATCTATCTACTTATTAAAGAATTTCAAATTCCTGGTGAAGAGGAAAATGAAGGAGTTTTCTCAAAAACATGAGAATCCCTCCTCAAAAGAGATTTTATTAAGAAAAAATGTGTACAACTTTAGCCCATTGATTGTGTACAATTAGAATCCCAAAAGAAAAAAAAAAAAGGAAACTTCTAATAATAGAGTTTCCAAAAAATCACAAACTTTCTATACCTTAACCGAGACTTAACTATAATATTATCTAAACTTTCAAGATATGTGGGACCTAGGTAATGTTGGAGGTGTGCAAGATTTGTGGATGGTGGTGGACCTAGGCATGTGATGAGCTGGTGCTAAAATCATTTTCTTACTAAAATATTTTCTTTATCATTCCCCCTCAAGCCAGTGGGTAGAGGAAGTTGCACTCCAAGCTTGACTTGCAAAGCATGAAAAGAGTCCTTAGACAATGCCTTCATGAAAATATCTATAATTTGAGAAGTAGAATGACCACAACAAGTAACAAGTAGTGTTTAAAAACTCATATCGGTCTGATGACTCGGAAGTCTACCAATCTGAGTTATCTAATAACTTGTCCTGACTACCAAATGGTCAGTATAAGTCATCGTGGGTTAAACCTTTGATGAGTGGATCCCCCTTCTAAGAGGTCCACCCATCATGCAGAAACCGACGTCCATTGTTAGCATAAAAATTTATGAATGTAAGTGAATTTACTAAAATACCCCTTAAATCAGGGATGATAAAATCCATTCACGAATGACCTTTATTCATGAATAAGAGGCTCATTTGTGAATACCCTCTCCTATTCATGAAAGATGAACCAGAAGATTGAAAATGTTAATAAAATATTATTTTAAACCCCAAGATCTGAGAGTAAGGTGGTTTTAGATTCCTAACACACCCAGAAGTGTAATGGAAAAACCCATTTCATGCACAACTCACCTAAAATGTACTTGTCCCCAAAGAATTACAATCTAAATGTAAATGTCATCAAAGATTTACAATCCAAAATGTACACGTCATCAAAATCTGTAGTAAATCTCCTCTATCTCAACAAACTCTATTCAAAATCAATAAGTATGAGAAGATAAGAGCAACAATGATTCTCCAACATGAAGAAGGATTTAAATTCAATCGTTGATTGAGCGTCAAGATGTATAACAACATAGAATTTGTTGGAAACAACAACACTTCTAGAAGAAGATAGCAGAATTCAATAATTTCAAGAACAACAAGACCTCTTGCACAACTATTTAACTAACATCCCACAAGGATTCAACTACCACTAAAAGCTATAAATACTCCTCTATTCCATTCGTTGGGTAATTTTTTGCACAAGTAATCTCTTCCACAACTATCAAAGTTCTATGGTACCTTCTAGGTTCCAAAAATCTTTCAAGATAGCTGTAAGTTCTTAACCTCTACAACTTCATCAAGGATAGAATAAGTACAACAACAAGCAAGCAAAACCCTCCAAAAATCAATTGCATCAACAATGTATTTATACTAAGGTTTAACAAGTTATTTTGAGATTGTAAACAGTATGTAAAGATCTGGAGACGAGTATGTGTAACATCATGTTTCAGCAGAATGTTAACGAAAACAAATTATTATTTTCTTCTTTTGTTCTTTGGTGTTATGATGTTTGTTTACTTGTTGCAAGTAGTTTTAATGGAAGAGATAGTTATTAACAATCTCATAACATGGGATTGGAGAGATAGTTCCCCACAAATAAACAATAAATTGTTTAATGTAGATTAAATGGGTAATTTGAACGTAGAATTTGTGGGAATGAAATTTGGTGCTACACTCATAGAATGGTGACTCCCATGGGGACTGGTTCAACCTAAAAATAAATTGGCTTGAAAATAGAGTCTTACCAATCATCTTGATGGGGAAAGATATCGAGGCCCCTACAAACTGATCCCAATAAATCAGCAGAGTCTTGACCCTAAAGAAATCGACCCAAGGGATCCCTGAGGTGACTAACCTAGGAAATCTTAGGGGTCCCCCGACCCAAAAAAATATCGAGGCCATCGGCGAGAGGCCTGACTACATGGTGACCTTTCAATACCCAGGCATAATCGAAAAACACCAAGCCATGCACTCTACCCTTCGACACTCGACACCTCGAGTAACCTAGAAACATTCCCGGGATGTTGCTTGGACCACTTAACACCAAACGATTAGTCATAACTGCGAGACACCCTATTTTTAGAAATCGTCGACAAGTAAGAAAGATAAATACCCCACTTTCCTTGCTTAGAGATAAGCACAATCTGGAAGCCGTTATTAGGGGAAAATATTTTCTATATGTAGCTGGCTTGACATACTGAGAAAAAGATAAAGAGAGCAAGAAGAGACACGGCAAAGAACGTGGGGGAAAGGGACATGTGAGATCTCATTTGATATGCCACTACTCAAGCATATAAGTATGGGTAACGACTTGCTCACCAAGTATAGGACAACATAAACCCTAATTTGGATAACTTTTTTTTCTACATCCCCCAGCCATCTAACTTGATCGTCAAAGAGCTTGAGACAAACACCCCACCAGTGTCTAGCTTCTTGACTCTTTCTCTTTTGGTATTGTGCAAGGCTCATTTCATCAAAGACCTAGGCTACCCGTGCTACCATCTGACGGGTGTAATGGCACTCTCAGTTCTATACACCATCAGTTGTCGCCATTTATGGGAAATACTTCCATGAGAACCTAAGGTCTGCATGGTTGAGAATAGGTCAACAATAGCTCAGCATGACCCCGACGTCGGAATAGATGGGCAATAAACCTCAGTCTCTGATGGAGTACGCCACAAAGCTCCACGGGTAGTTATCCTCGAGTAGAGGATCCAGGGTTTAACGACAAGTGTGTAGATATTGATGGAGCAAAAGTGAGAAATCATACAGGAGCTGATGAGTAGAAGAGGTGGGCTTGGAGACCAGGATGTAGGACAGGGGGGACCCCACACCCCTTTAGTCAAAAGCCGTAATAGTGTCCAGGGACAAGAAGATGAAGTAGGAAGCACCACAACATCTTAATTTTAGGAGGTGAGCTAGCTCGGGGAAAGGATTCATACCCCTGACCTCTGGGAGAAAAAGATGGAGGATGTAAGAAGGGAGATGGTGACCATGAAGGAAGCCATCAAGAGAAAAGCCCCGACTACCATCGATGAACTAATATAGAGGACAGACCATCCATTAACTCCGGAAGTGATGGCTCGACCACTACTCGACAAATTTAAGCCACCTCAGATGGAAATGTTTGATGGCAACAAGGACCCTCTCAACCATTTGGGAGCGTATAAGACGCATATGAATCTCCTGGTGACCCCCGATGAAATCATGTACCGGGCTGTTCCCATAACTATCAAAGGGTCTACTCGAGTTTGGTTCAATCGGTTGAAGCCAGAGAACATCTCAAATTTTACAGAGCTAAGTCAGTAATTTGTTAGCTATTTCATAGGTGGCTAGAGACATCAGAAGCCCACTACCTACTTATTAAATATCAAGCAAAACAAAAGCGAGTCCCTTAAAGATTAGGTGTCCCGATTCAACAAAGAGATACTGTAGGTGAATGATACTGAGGAAAAGGTAATCATAGCCGCTCTCATGTAGGGGCTACTGCCCTTTAAGGTTCTTCTCTCTCTTGAAAAATCCTCTGTCCCATATGGTCGACCTCATGGTGAAGGTACAATAGCACATGAACGCTGAGAATACTCTCAGCACCCAACGAGAAAGAGATGCCGGGGATGGCTCACAGTTGGACAAAAGGAAAAGAGAGCAACAAGCTACTTAGGAAGAAAGGGGCAGTCGGGTGAGGGAAGGCAATGGTAATCATAGGGTTAGGACCTGGGTCAATCTCTCCACGAGTAGGTTTTAGAACTACACCCCCTCAATACGCCTGTGTAGAAGGTGTTTCTGTACCTTAAGGATGACCTGAGCATCAAATGGCGTAAGAGAATCCAGGCCCCACTAGAAAAGAGAAATCACAAGTATTGTCTCTTTTACTAGGATCATGGCCACAGCACGAATGATTGCTTCGACTTGAAGGAGCAGATAAAAGCACTTATCCAATGAGGGCGACTGTAGATATTTGTTGTAGGACAACCCCTGGTTAGACTTGTAGATACCCGCTGGAACCCTCCTATTTAGGAAGAGAGAAGGCCAGAAGGACCGATGGGGGAGATTAGAATGATAGTCAGTGGGTTTACCGTGGGAGAAGAGTCTAGCTCAGCAAGAAGGTTACACATGAGGTAGTTTCACGTCTAAAGATATTGACAGATGATGATGACAGAGAAGCCGACTAAGCAGCACAAGGCAGAGCATCACTCCATCACCTTCTCTGTAGAGGACGCCCGAGGAGTGAGTCAACCGCATAATGATGCATTAGTGGTGACGTTGGTCACCTCAAGCTACGTCATGCACCGTGTCCTCATTGATAATGGGAGCTCGATAGATATTCTTTACCTCTTAGTCTTTAACTAGATGGGTATTGGACAAGACAAACTCTAGCTCGTCCAAACACCCTTGGTTGGATTCACAAGTGACAGGCTGCTCCCACTTGGGACTGTTGGCTTGCTAGTCACTATTGGGGTAGGTGACTGACAAATCACCAGGGTAGTTGATTTCTTGGTGGTCGATTGCCCCTCTACCTATAATGCAATCCTTGGAAGGCCGACCTTGAATTAGCTAAGGGCAGTCACCTCAACCTACCATCTTTTGATGCACTTTTTGACTGAGGGAGGAGTTAGGAAAGTCAAGGGGATCAGGTGGCGGCCCAATAATATTGTGTGACCTCACACAAATGGGAGTCAGTCCTAAAGGAGACCATGATAATCGATAGTCTATAAGTTCAGATTAAAAGGACCCGGGCAGTAGTAGTACCAGGAGGAGAACTTGAGAATATTATCCTCGACTCAACAATGCCCGACCGTGTAACCTAGGTGGGGTTAGACTTGTCGGAAGGCTTCAAGAGGTGATCGAAAAACTTCCTTATCAAGAATTGAGATGTATTCGCCTAGACTCATAAAGATATTCTAGGGATAGACTCTCCACTGGCAGTACACTGTCTCAATGTAAACCCAACATCGAGGCCTATCAAGCAGAAGAAGAGAAACTTCACCCCAGAAAGAAACTAGGCTATTGCTAAGGAAGTGGAGAAACTACTCAAAGCCTACATCATAAGGGAGGTCCATTATCCTGACTGGTTGGAAAATGTAGTCATGGTAAGAAAGCCTAATGGGAAGTGGCGTATGTGTGTCGACTTCACCGACCTTAACAAAGCTTGCCCCAAAGATAGCTTTCTGCTCTCAAGGATTAACACTCTGGTAGACTTGACGGCTGGCCACCAAACTCTAAGCTTCATGTATACATTCTCAAGGTACAACTAGATAATATGTATGAGTTTAACTAGGAGAAAATGGCTTTCATCACCAATCGGGGGATTTATTGTTATGAGGTCCTACCCTTTGAGCTAAAGAACACAGGAGCAACCTACCAAAGACTCGTCAATGGGCTTTTTAAAAACTAGATCGGGAGGAATGTAGAAGTATATGTGGATGACATGCTGGTGAAAAGCCTCATAGGCGAGCAACATCTGTCAGATTTGACGAGATATTCCAGACTTTGAGGAAGTATAAGATGAAGCTTAACTTTGAAAAATGTGCTTTTGGACTATTTGCTAGGAAGTTTCTCAGGTTTATGGTATCCTAGTGAGGGATAAAAGTGAATCCCATGAAGGTTAAAGACATAATCAACATGTAACCACTGAGGAACACCAAACAAGTGCAATGGCTAGCTGGGAGGGTCACAACTTTGAGCAGATTCATATCCTGAGCCACAGACAAGTGCTTCTCATTTTTTGTTTATTGAAAAAGACGTTCCTTTAGGATAAAGAATGCGATAAAGCTTTCCAGGAGCTCAAGGATCATCTTAACTATTTGCCGTTGATTAATCAACCAAAATAAGGCAAGGTGCTCTATGTGTACCTATCGGTATCGAGAATAATAGTTAGCTCAGTGTTACCCAAGGAGGAAAGTGGGGTGCAAATGCTAATATACTACACCAGTAAGGCTTTTAGGGGAGCAAAGGAAAGATATCTAAGGGTTAAGAAGATGACATTTGCCCTGGTTGTCACAGCCTGATGACTAAGACCCTACTTCTATGACCACACCATCCGGGTGTTTACTGATCAGCTACTTAGGACCATATTGCACAAACATAAGACCTCTAGGAGATTAGTCAAGTGGTTAGTGGAGCTGAGAAAGTTTGACATTGAACACCACCCTTGAGGAGCTCTCAAGGGTCAAGCAATGGTGGAGTTCATCGCCGAACACACTCATGCATTAAGGGGCTACTCCGAGGCACAAGAGGAATAGACTTGGAGAGAGGAGGCAAGTCAAGAAGAGTGGGTTGTATATGTTGATGGCTTTGCCATAAGTAGCACAATCGGGGGAGGAGTTGTCTTGGTCACACTAGAGGGAAACGAGCTTGAGTATGCCATCTAATTTGGTTCAAGGCAACCAACAATGAGGCCGAGTATAAAGTAATGCTCACTGAATTATGCTTTACCCGTGCCCTCGAAGCCAAGCGAGTCAGAGTCAACAATGACTCCCAGCTTGTGGTAGGGCAAGTATAAGGGGAGTACAAGGTAAAGGACAAATGGATGAAATAATACCACACTCTGGTAATGAAAGAGAAATCCTGATTCAAGCATTTTACAATACAACAAATCCCAAGGGGTTAGAATGAAAAATTCGATAGGGTAGCCAAACTCGCATCATAGGTCATTGAAAATCTCAACCTCGAGATCTTCATAAAGTGTTTTCCTGAGCCAAGCACCAAAGCAGGAGGAAAGGAAGTTAACGTGGCCTGCCCCAAGCCTGAGTGGGCTAGCCAGATTATAAAACACTTGAAGAACAAGGAATTGTCTGAGAATAAAGTCGATGTAAGAAAGATGAAAATAAGGGCGAGTCAGTATCTCTTCCTCAACGACACCCTATATAAGAGAAACTTTATCCTCCTCTTACTTAGGTGCCTATCCAAAGAAGAGGCCGACTACATACTCCGGGAGATACACAAGGGAATAAGTGGGAACCACTCAGGAGGTAGTGCAATGGCCCACAAAGCAATCGGGGTAGGATACTATTGGCCTTCCATGCAAAAAGGTGCAGGCCTACTCATCTGAAAGTGTGATAATGTCAAAGGTTTGCCAACGTCCCTAAAAAGCCTGCAGATGAGTTGGTTCCAATAGCCAGACCCTGGCCTTTTGCCCAATGGGGAATCGACATAGTCAGACCCCTTCCCCCAGGAAAAGGACATATGAGGTTCTTGGTAGTAGTCATTGACTACTTCATAAAGTGAGTGGAGGCTAAACCCCTAGCAAAAATTACTAAGAAAAACATCCGTGACTTCACCTGAAAATCATTCGTGTGTCGGTTTAGGATTCTCTAAGTGATCATCACTGACAATGGTAAGCAGTTCGATAATGTCTGGTACCGGAAATTCTATGCAGAACTCAGGATCAAAAATCATTTTTCTTCCCCCGCTCAACCCCAAGCCAACAGCTAGGTGGAGGTCACCAACAGGATGCTTATAAGCATCATCAAGAATAAACTCGAGGACTCTAAAGGCCTTTGGCCCGAGGAACTATCAAGTATCATTTGGGCATACCATACTACATTAAGGACCCCCACCAGGGAAATGACATTCCTACTACTGTTTGGGACTGAGACAGTAATACTAATTGAGATTGGGTTGGCCACATACAGAACAATGAACTTCAACTTGGGAAGGAAGGAGGAGAGCCTCAGGAACAATCTCGATTTGTTGGAAGAGAAAAGGGATGAGGCTACACTTTGAGCAGTCCCCTACAAGCAGAGAATGGCCAAGTACTATAACTCACGGGTCAAGATAAGGAGATTCGTAGTTGGGGACTTAGTGCTCAGAAAGGTGAGCTTGGCGACATAAGATCTGATAAAGGGAAAGCTGAGACTAAACTGGGAGGGGCCTTACCTGGTAACAAACTATCATAGGCTCGGGACAAACCATCTCGAGACAATGTGGGGGGAGCACTTGCCACGACCATGAAATGTTAAGCAATTGAGAAAATACTATCAATGAAACTGATGTAATGATTCGACCCTAACTAATGAAATGTTCTTACTCTACAAAGCTAGGAAAAACTTTAGGACCTCGTGCCCAGGTCACAAGATTAACCCTCAGGTCACAAGATTGACCCCAGGTAACAAATTTAACCCATCCTTTTAGGCCCTCATGCCCAGGCTATAAGGTTAGCCCTCGAGTTACAAGATTAATCCTTAGGTCATAAGATTGACCCCAAGTCATAAGATAGACCCCTCCTTTCAGGCCCTCATGCTTGGGTTATAAGATTAGCCCTCTGATTATAAGATTAACCCTCAGGTTACAAGGTTGACCTCAGGTCACAAGATTGACCCTAGGTCATAAGACTGACCTGTCCTTTCAGACCCTCATGCCCAGGTTACAAGATTAGCCCTCGTGCCCGGGTTACAAGATTAACCCTCAGGTCATAAGGTTGACCCCAGGTCACAAGATTGACCCCAAGTCGCAGGATTAACCTGTCCTTTGAGGGACAAATCATAAGGTAAAGAGAAGTCTCACAAATCAGCAAAAATAAAGACTTCAGTAAATAAAGCTAGAGGCTTGAGGCACGTCGAGACGTGCACATCATAACTAAAATCTACCCTTTGACACCAAGTAAGTATATCTACACCCTCTCACATATAAAATTAAAATGGGGGTGTAAGAGTGCCCAACGACATTATTAAAAGAAGGCCCCTGTGAGGGGTAAGGGCTAAAGTCCAAAAGAATGTCATTAGGAACCTTTATTCACTTAAACCATGGGAGACCAGATGGGTCTTCTTTCTTTTTCCTAAAAAAGTATTTAAGGGCAGTGCACTTGCTTGCCGAGAGTGTATTATCCCTGAGGCATACCTACACTTAGAAAAAAATTATCATCACTTATCTTTACTCGTTGAAGGAGTATTATCCCCGAGGTATATCCATACTTAGAAAAAATTTCCATCATTCACCCCTACTCGGTTAAAGGTTATTTACCTTGAGACACACTCATACTTAGAGAAATTCAATAATTATTCCTACACTCTTCGGAGCCCCTATTATGGCCTACTCAGATATGCCCAAGAAACTTGAAAAGAAACATAATCACCACGACACATCCACACTTAGAAAAAATTCAATGAGAAAACTGACAACAAGAACAGAATATATAAAGACAGGGATAAAAAGATACTTCATTTATATACAGTAAAAGGTTTCAAAAGGAGATTACAAAAAAAAAAAAGAAAAAAAATAGTACAATCACACCGGGGGTTAACATCCCCAAAAATGACATCCCCCAAGACATTATACCCTGAGGTAGTGGTCCTAGCGCCCTCGGCCACCTCACTAGCCACTTCTCCTCCTGCCTCCTTGCCCACCTCTTCCTCATCAAGAATAATGGAAGAAAAGTAAAGTCCAGGAATGCCTCGACCACTAACTCCTGGAAGTTCTCGAACCCTTCCAAGAAGCACCCAGCCTTGATGACCTCAAAGGCATCAGAGGCCAAGTACTTATCAGTGGCCACCTCAACGGCCCTCCCCCTCTCCTCCTCTGCCTTGATGTGAACCAGGTTCACGACCTTGGCCACCTTCTTGCTCACCACCTCATTGAGGGTTATGACAAATGAGTCATCAACCGTGATACAGTGATTCCTCTCCACCTTGAGTTCCTTTCTCGCCTAATTGATCTCTATCTTGGCCAGCGACAATTATGTCGTCAGTTCCTTGATGTGGGCCTCATGTTCTGTGACTTGGGCAGTCATGCTAGCACTGGCACCCTCAGCTCAACTGACCCCTCCTCAGATGCAGAGATTTTAGCATTGGAGTTCTTGTGAACAACATTGAGCTCGCTTTTGGCCATGGCGAGGCAATTATGAAAGTCACCCCAAACTTGCTCTCTCGCTTTGTACCTCTGGATAAAAGCTGTCATCAGGGCCACAGTCTGAAAAGATAGATACAAAGAAAAAGAGAGTCAGTATAGGCACATAGAAAAAAAAATTTAAACGATAATCATTTTACTTTGGCCGCATAGTGCATCATCTCTTGGTGGAGCGTAGAAGGGCTGAGAGATTTCCTTAAGGACTCGAGGTCCTTAGGGGGAACACCCCCAAAAGATAGTCCCCCTGGGGCTTGGCTACGACAGCTAAGATGAGGGTCTGGATGAAGATTGACCCATCTCCAGGGCTGAGGAAGAGAGCGCCCGAGTATTGGCCTCATCAGAAGATGATGTCACCCAGGGCACAAGAGTTGCCGCTACTGTTGATGGCAAAGGGGAGGCCTCGATGGTAGGGGTAATTTCGAGGGAGGCTGCTACATTACCCTCGGTGGCTAGGACTAGAGGAGACCCGTCAGTCTTCGCCTCCAAGTCCATGATTGGAATAGAGGTATCGGGAGCCGGGGGTGGTGTTGGTTGGGCTAGTCGGGTTGGTGTCACCACGGGGGCGACCTATGGGGGGCTGAGCCTCTGAGGACCCCCTGCTAATTAGGTGCTGCTTCCACTTGTTTGGGGTTGTAGCCACCCCTTGGCTTGCTACCCTAGCCTCTCGGGCCTGAGCCAAAAGCCTCTTGTTTGTTCTCATTGCTGCACAGAAAAGAGAACAAGAGATTATAAACTAACAAAAAAAGTAGAAGAGAGAAATAGGGGAAAGAAATAAAAAGGAAGTGAACGACATGAAAATGAAAGAAAGAAAAGAAAAGGGGGGGGCTACCTAGGTTAGGCCCAAACCCAAACCTATGAAGATTCTCGAGGGTAACAAGCTCAGGGTAGGCATGGGTCAAGTGGTTCACAACCTCCCAAATACGGGCCTCTTCCTTGGGAGATAGCTCGTCTACCTTTGAAATTGACGCTGAAAAGCAAACGCATAAGAAGATAAAATAAATGGGGAGACTACAAAAAATAGTGAAGCACGACTCACCTATAGGTAAGGGTGGGCATGGGCTAGGCCATGGTAGGCCCAAGCCTAGCCCTATAATTATAGTTCGGGCTTGGGCCCATAAATTTTTAATAAATTTAGGCCCGAGCCCGACCCTAATTAATTGATTGGGCCTCGGGCTTGCCCATGAATTTAAAAAAAATTTAATGTTGAGATATAGGTTTGAACTCTAAACCTATCATGTAATAACTAATGCCTTACTAAGAGCCTGTTTGGTAGCCACCTGTATTGTACTCATTTCATTTGAGTTTCTCAAGGCATTTGTAGACATGAGGTGATGGTTTGTAATGAACTCATTCAAATTTATATTGATTTGTTAACTACAATTAGTAATGAATCATCTTA
>JAOXJP010151799.1:0-13093 GCA_025762735.1 Platanus orientalis | reverse complement strand
ATTTTTTTATTTATATATATAAATTAAATATATATATATATATATATATATATATATATATATATATATATATATATATAATAAAATAAATATGTAATAACATAAAGTAAATATACACACTTACATGACATGCCATGCCCATCCTAGATCAGCTCGGTTTAGTGCGTGTGATGTAAACAAACAACATCCAACCTCCCCTCTTTTCTTGAATGTCCTTACCCCTTAAGGTCCCCCTTTTACTTATAAATTGTAGTTGGAAGTTCTTCACTTCCAATGTGAGACTAAACTTTTTAAGAAAAAAGACTTTGAGAGTTAGTTTGTCTTTAGTTTTGGAGTGAATCACTAAAAGTTTGAATGAAATGTTTTTGATTCAAACTTCCCTCTATTTTCAATCTTTGAAACACTTGGGCTTAAATAAAGCTAAGTGGGCCTATTCAGCCCACGTAACCAAATAGCCCACAAAGCATAAAATTTCATTTTGAATCTTCAAAACATAAAGCAAATACAATATGCTTTGATGAGAATGCTTGTAAAAGGTTTTAAAAAATCTGTAACCAGTAAGAAAGGATTTGGTATCCCTGACTATCCAATCAAAACAGGGACAGAGCACTCACGTTTGATTCTTTGTAACAATTGGAGCAACTTGTGTTTCATAAGGAAACTCTGATTCGAGTTGTGATACATGGCATGTTAAGAAAAATTGTGATTTTATCATGTCCTGACATTTTTTTAGTGTCATTTATTTACAGTACATTAGGATATAGTTCCACATAAAAAAAATTCACCCAAAACTCCAAATTTTGTTATATACATTTTTTTTTTTCTAATGCCACTACTACCCATCCTCTGCCTTAAGCTATATTCATCTTTATCATGTTGAGATGTAAAAGTTTAGAATGTTTAAGCTATATCTTAATTTATTTTCAACTAATGTAAAAGGTTAGAGACCCCCAAATCTTTGCTTTTCTGCATTATCAAACCTATAGGTTAATGTGTGTGCATGCATGCATGTGCAAGGAACCTTGGTATCAAGGTTAAGATTGGCCAAATAAATTTTCAAGAGACTAAAATTATGTTATAGTTTTTACATCAATTCCTTGGACATATCAAAGTTGAGCTTAAAAATAATCCAATTCATTGCAAACTTTATCAAAAGACTTCTCTTCCAGAAATTGGCAAAACAACATTAGTTGTTGGAAAGAAACCAGCTAGATGTTCATAATAGGATTGGGATTCAAAAGAAATGAGTGCTCTTCATGTCAATAAACATAGAAATTAATGCATACTTCTTATGTACCAAAAGAAACTTCAAATTTCATTCATATGCCTTGCAAATAATAAGAACCAATGCTGAGTATATAGCTTATATGTCAAAAACGAATTTTGACCATAATGATCTCTCACCTTCCGACAGTAACAAACTATTAACATGGATGATAAATACTAGCCAACAAACTCCAAGTTTTAAAAAAGATTAGCTTATAGTCCAAGAAAGGTCTTAGCTTAGACTTCCAACATCTGTTGAGTCTTCTCTTTGCAACAATATAGTGTGTCTATCCTAGTATTGGGAGTCAACATATCTTATTATTATTATTATTATTTTCATTGGTATATAAAAGAACAAAAACATTTGATTGGGCCAATATCACGGAACAGTTAACGAACATCCTATGAACTTTTTCTTTTGGGTGAGAACAAAACTAAAAATAAAATGGAACATAAGCTTGCCATACACTTCTAGATCTCCTTAAAAATGGGAAGAAAAAAAAAAACAAAAAACAAAGATTGTCATGCACTACTAGATCTCCTTAAAAACAAAAATCGAGAAAAAGAAGGAAAAAGGACAAAGATTGCCATCAACTACCAAATCTGTCAACTAAGACAAATTTATCAAAGAAAGTTAACATTCAAAATCATTAATTTTATTCTCCTTAAAAACAAAACAAAATAAAACGTTGCCATGTTGGTTAACTAGGTTCCTTATAAAAAAGACTATATAAGCACAACTTTTGTAATATGAAACCTGTGGAGGCATGCACATGTATAATTTGGTTTATTGATTACAAGAAGACAATTTATTAGTTATGTAATATCATTATAAATCCAAAATAATCTCTAACCACTGAAGGATTTATAGAGTTTCTTAACTTTTTTCATCTGTAACCTGTGGAGGCATCGAAATGCATCATTGGTTGCCTAAATTTGGAAAGGTGATTTCCTTAGCCTCTACTCTTTAGAGGTTTCTTTTTTCTCCCTTTGGATAAACTTTTTGTTATGACTACTTTTTACAGTCTTTAATGTCCTAACTTTTTGGTTTCCATGAAGAAAACAAGATTTATGTTATCATCTCTCTTTGCCTTTCCTCATTTTTTCTTTCTCTGGTCCATGTGACGCATAATTCATCATTCATACTAGCTGGCAAAATCCTCATAAAATTGTTGCAACACATCTCCAAAAACATTGGATATAGATGAAATTCCAAAATGGATCCTAGAGGGAGGTGAATGGGACTTTATAAAATATTTTAAAATTCTTTTAAATAAATTATTCTTTTAAAATAATTTATTCAACCCCAATTTAATTTAATTAATTTTTTTAATCAATATGCAAAGGAAATTCTTTTAATTAAACAAATTATTTTTCTATGAATTTATCATAGACCACATGGCTTCATCATGCATTATAGTGTTACCTATAGCAAAGCAGGAGCAAGGTTGATAAATTCCCTAAGGTTGTTTAAATTAATTCTTTATTAATTTTAACCTTAGTTGAAGTCACTTAGTGTGTTGGGTTGTTTTGCATAACCATAGACATAAACAATAATGGTAATAAACAACCAAACCACAACACACAAATTTATAGTGATTTGGCCCTCCAGCCTATGTCCACTCTTTAAACAGCGCCCTCGAGTCTATTTAATTTTTATTAGTAATTCTCCTAAATTATTACAACTAAATTAATAAACTTGAAATTTACTTACAAGTAACAGAGAATCCACTCCCTTGTAAGTGGGCTCTTAGTGTTTCTAGTGGGCATGCTTCGTCTAGTGACTCCGATGGACTAGCTCGTACTTGGTGACTCCAACAAGTGCTTCATAAACAATGTCTTTGGTGACTCCGATAAAGGAAAATAATCCCCATTCGGTGACTCCGACGAAGGCTATGACTTGTTATAGATGAAAGAATCTTCGTTCTTTAGAATGCCTCTTGTATAAGAAAATTGGACTTGTATAAGTGTCTTCCTTGCTCCCAAAAAATTTAGTTACAAAGATTTGGGAAACTTATAACTGACCTTGAATGGGTTTAATTATAGTGGAATAATTCCAAGGTCATTGACCAACAGGAATTTAATTCATAGGCTCTTGGTTCACATTTTTAGCTCTCTTTCACAAGAATTTGGCTATGTATGCATCAGTGTTGTTCTCTCCATTTCTTAGGGTTCAAAGACTATTTATAGAGGTTTAAAGAGGTGAAGTTCGTCTCCCAACGGCTAGTTTATAATAGTAAAAAACTAGCCGTTATGCCAACTTACAAAATTTAAAACTTGAATTTTTTCCGTTGAGGACCAATCTTGCGTGGCCGATCCCAAAAATATTAGGACCAATCCTATGTGACCGATCCCAAAAATATTAGGTACCTTCCAGCATTTCCAGCTAATAATAGGTGCCTGGCTGGGAAGATTTCACTATTCGATACGGGCCTTCCCAATTTGGTCCCAACTTCCCTTCATTCAGAATATGTGTTGTGGTGCTTACCTTGTGTACAACTAGGTCTTCCACATTGAACCTCCTCGGTCAGACCCTCGAGTTGTAGTATTTCATCATTCTCTATTGGTACACTGCTATCCTAAGTGAATCTTCAAGCCTTTTACCCTTTATAAGGTCTAGATTCAATCGTTGCTCCCTCTATTCCTGCTCTGAATCATGTTGTTTGGTTCTATGATTTGCCAATCTAATTTTTATAGGTACGATCTCTTCACTTCTAAAGGCTCAGGTGAATGGTGTCTCCCTAGTGGGGCTCTATGGAGTAGTCTTATATACCTAGAGGACCCTAGGCAGTTCTTTTGGCCATAGTCCCTTTGACACTTCAAGGTCTAGTCTTGATCATCTTCAATATTGTCCTATTGGTCACCTCCACTTGACCATTAGCCTAAGGATGTCCCAGGGAGGAAAAGTGGTTCCTAAACCCCAATTGAGAGCAAAACTCTTAGAACCAACAATTGTCAAACTACCTCCCATTGTCGGTGACCAAAACCTATGGTATACTAAACTGACATACAATGGATTTCTAAATGACATCTTGTATATTTCTCTCGGTTATGGTAGCCAATGCCTTGGCTTTGACCCAGTTGGTGAAGTAATCAACAACCACGACCAGAAATTTCATTTATTTCTTATCCAGGAGAAGGGGACCCACAATATCGATTCCTCACTAAGCAAAGGGTCATGGTCAAATCAAGAGGGTGAGTGCTTTGGCTGGTTATCGTGGGATGTTCATGAACCTTTGGCATTTATCACCTCTTTTTATGTTGTCCTTCACATCTATCTGCATGGTTGACCAGTAATACCCAGCCCGAATGAGCTTGTATGCGAAGGTCCGGTTGCCACATATCCCTTCGTGTATCTCTCTCCTGGCATGGTCTGCTCTGAGAGTCAATAGGCACCTCAGATACGGTAGAATGAAGCTTCATTTGTAGAGCATGTCTCCCATCATGGTTTACCGACTGGCCCTAAATTTGATCCTCATTACTTCCTTATTGTCTTTCAAGAGTTCTCTAATTCTGAGGAATCACACAATTGGGGTGGTTCAGTCATTCCCTATTTCTACCATTTTGACCTCCTTGGTTGTCACAATTCATGAGCTTAGCTCGGTGAGGTGCTCAACAAATATCTTCCCATCTATGGTCCACAGGGTGGAAGTTGCTAGTCAGGCTAATCGGTTGGCATGCTCATTCTGGTTTCTAGGGACATGTCTGATCTCAAACCCATCGAATTCAGTTATCAAGCCCCTTACCATTTCCAAGTGCCCTTACATTCTCTATGCCTTGTATTCCTCAGTCACCTGTCTCTCTACCAGTTTTGAGCTAATAAAAACAATGATCTTCCCAATGGCCTCATTGTTTATAGCTTTGAATCTAAGGTAGACAACATACTTCAATTCAACTCCCTCCAAGGTAGTTAAGAATAAACCAGCTCCATTGGCTAAGTTGGTCGAGGATCCATCCATGTTGAGCGTCTAAGTGCTCCATTGGGAGGTTCCCTCATTACCTTCTTCATAATTAGGGGAGTTAGTTCTAGTACAAAGTTTGCCAATGCTTGTCCTTTAATTGCGCTTCTCAATCAGTATTGGATATCGTATTCGTCCAATTCGATCGACCATTTGACTATGCATCTTGAGGTCTTCGGTTTCTATAATACCATCCTCAATGGTTGGTTGGTCAACATTGCTATGGTATTGGCTTGGAAGTAGGGTCTCAACCTTCTTGCAGTTGTCACTATTATGAAGACTAACTTTTATATCTACAGATATTTTCGTTTGGCTCTATGAAGTGCCTTGCTAACATAATACACTAGCTTTTGGACATATCCCTCTTATCTTACTAGGATGGAGCTTACTATTACTTTGGATACTACTAAGTACAGAAACAGGGTCTCCCCTAGTGTGGTTTGGCTGAATTGAGGTAGACTCCCCAAATGATCCTTTAGGCTATAGAATTCCTTATCATAATCGTCTGTTCACTCAAAAGCTTTCTTCAATAGGCAAAAGAAAGGGAGACATCGGTCGGTTGGCGATGAATCGGTTTAAGGCTGCCACTCATCCTGCCAAGTGTTAGACCTCTTTTGTGGTACGTGGGGGCTTTATGTGATGGATGGATTTGACTTTCTCGGGATTCGCCTTAATCCCTCTGTGAGAGACCATAAAACATAGGATTTTTCTAGGTGATACCCTAAAGGCACACTTAGTTGGGTTCAATTTCATTTGGAATTTTCTCAAGGTGTTGAAGGTCTCTTCTAAGTCTTCAAGGTGTTTCTCTGCTACCAGAATTTTTATCAACATATCGTTGACATAGACTTCCATGTTCCTCCCGATCTGGTCTTTAAATATATGGTTAACCCACCTTTGATAGGTGGCTTCAACATTCTTCAATTCAAATGGTATAACTTTGTAATAGTACATCTCTCATTTGGTTATGAAGGATGTTTTTTCTTAGTCCTCCTCCTACATCCAAATCTGATTATACATGGAGAAGGCATCCATGAAACTGAGCAAGGCGTTTTCTAAGGTGGAATCTACCAAAGAGTCTATCTTGGGGAGGGGAAAGTTGTCTTTGGGGCATGCTCTGTTCAGATTTGTGAAATGTACACACATCCTCCATTTCTCATTGTTCTTTTTAACCAAGACCATATTGGCTATCTAGTCAGGGTAATCCACCTTCTGCATGAACCCTACCTTGAGAAGTTTACCAACTTCTTTCATAATTGTTTGGTTCCTTTCTACTACAAAGTTCCTCTTCTTTTGACAGATGGGTCTTGCGGAAGGGTTGACGTTTAGTTTATGGGTCATCACCTTGGGGTCTATCCCAAGCAAATCCTCATGGGTCCACACAAAGACATCCTTATGCATGGTAAGGAGCTCCCGAATACAGCACTTGAGCTCTGTTGGGAGGTTCTAACTAACCTGAATGACACGCTCTAGTCTTTCCCAATCGATATTAAGTCATTCTAACTCTTCCATGGGACCAGCCAATTCCCATTGCATGTCCTCCCTACTTTTTATATCATCGATGGTGAGGGTATCCTTCGACTCTTTGCCTTGCAAGGAGGCGGTATGACACTCACGAGTAGTTACTTGGTCTCCTTTAACTTCCCTAACTCCCCCTTCCATAGGGAAGCACATCAACAGGTGGTAAGTTGAGGCGATAGCCCTAAGTTGGTTCAAAGCAAGCCTACTGATGATAGCATTGTACACTGAAAGATAATCTATCACCAAGAAATTGATTGCCTTTGTTGCTTGTTGGAGACCGACCACGGCGGTGATAGGCACAGTGATTGCTCCCACTAGGTGTATCATATCTCTAGTGAACCCGACTAGGGGTGCTGCGGTCGGTCAGAGATTGTCCCTTCCAATGCCTATTTGTTCAAAGGTGGTTAAATATAGGAAATCAGCTAAGCTCTCGTTGTTGATGAGCACCTTTTGGGTTCGGCGATTAGCTATGACTAAAGTGATAACTAGCACGCCATCATGGGGGTGTTGCACCCTACGGGCGTCAGCCTCGGTGAAAGTGATTTCCTGTCGGTCGGTTCTAGGGGGCTTCTCAAGTCTCCTAATCAAATAAGCTTCGCCGTAACTGAGTGTGCCTTTTGAGATTGGGTCTTGCAAGCTGAGTTTGATTCTTCGCCTCCCCCGGATCTCTAGCAATTACCTTGATTTCTTGTAGACGTCCTTGTTCTGGAGTCTTATCATTCAAGGGGGCTTTGGGTGTCTTTCTTTTTTGGTTTGGAGGGTGGTTGGCTATGAAATGATGCAAATGTCCTTGTTAATGATGAGTGCCTCTATTTACTTCTTAAAATTGAAGCAATTCTCCATGTTATGACCATGATCTTGGTGAAACCAGAAATACTTTTCTTGAGCATCATATGCTATTTGGGAATTTTTTTTTTTTTTTTTTGCATGTGCTATTTTTTATCCAATTCCATGCCAACAGACACAACCTAAACATAGTTATGAACTTAAGATGGTCAAACTTCATTTTTTTTTTTTTTTTCATTTTTCGTTCATAAAGATAAGGTTAGGATGGTTAATTTAGTATAACTCTTCACCAACTTTGACCTTTAACTGTTATTATGTATAAATTTATGTAACTAGATAAGACCACTACCTTCAAGAGAAAAGGGAGAATTAAAGGTGCATATGTGCACCTAGCATTAGGTCAATAGGAAGGTCAACAGGCTAAACTATGATATACGAATTTACAATATTGATGCAAAGGGACAGGCCCTAATTAGTGTTAACTACTTATACGCTTACAGAATATTAACTATAACATTAGCAGCAAACATAAATGCATGGGCAATTGGAAAGAAACGAAAGGAGAAAACAAAAATTTATTCTACCTACTAAATCACTTATTCGTAACTACAATGTTAAGATCGCAATCCACAAATATATCTTCCGTTTCTCCATTATCTCCGCTGTTGATAGAAATGCATAGGTAACAAGAAAGCAACCAAGGAAAAAAAATTCTTCTACCTACTAAATCACATATTTACAACTGCAAGATTCCAACTCCTTTGAAACACACGGGCAAGGCTAGCAATACTGTGACCAGTCACAAGAATGGGAAAAGCACTTGTAGGGTGGAAGGAATTTATCAAAACACTTTCAAGATGTTTTTTCCTTCTCATGATTGGCCCTACAGTGATAATCCTCTATCTAACAAGATAATAGCAAAAACAACTAAAGCAGTAACGAGATAGGAAGCCTTACACATGATCTACGTTGTTAGGATTGCAATCCGCAAATATATCTTCCATTTTCCTATTATCTTTGCTGCTGACACAAATGCATAGGCAACGGGAAAGCAACGAAGGAGAAAATAAAATTTTCTTCTACCTACTAAATCACATATTCACAACTGTAAGGATTCCAACTCTTTTGTGGCACACTGGCAAGACTGGCACTCTGACCAGACGAGTGGGGAAAGCATTTGTAGGGTGGAAGGAATTTATCTAAACAATTTTTAGATGCTTTTTCCCTTCTCATGATTGGCCCTACAGTGATAATCAACTATCTAACAAGATAACAGCGAAAACAACTAGACTAGTAACGATATAGGAAGTCTTACACATGATCTGCGATGCCAAGATAGCAATCCATAGATTTATCTTCCGTTTCCCTACTTTCTGCACTGCGTACACTGTTGACAAAAGAGGAAAAACCAATTCTTGTCCTTCTGCTGGACGTTATAGTCTTATTGCCTTTAAGGATGTCCACTACTACAGACATTCTAGGCCTGAATGCAGGGGACTCATCCATGCACAACATTGCTAATCCAATAATTTAGTTGCATGTTCTACCTCGAGGTTGGATTCTAATTTGAGATCAACCAATTCTATAAGGCTGCGTTTGGCAGCCACCTAGAATGTAATCATTTCATTTGAGTTTCCCAGGCTTTTGTAGCCAGAATGGGATGGTTTTGCAATGAAACCATTCAGATTTGCACCAATTTGTGTCTGATAACATTAGTCATTTCATTTTATTGAAAAACCTAAGATGACTTCATTTTTAATTGTAGTAAACAATTCAGTATAAATTTGAATTAGTTCATTACAAATCATCACCTCATGGCTATAAATGCATTGGAAAAGTCAAATGAAATGATTACATTACAGGTGACTGCCAAACAGGCTATAAGGTTTCCTTTCTGTTTTAATTTTTCGGCCTGCAATTTTACATGATAATAAGCGCTAAGGTAGAATTAAACAGTATACTATTTCAAAAATAAAAAGGGGGTTAAACAGAGGTAAACTAAAAGTAGCAGTGTATTTGAGAGAAGTGGCATACCATTTCAAAAAGGTTCCTGTATTTGCCATTCAGATATAACTTAGAATTCTTTATCCCACTCAAGATTTCGAGTGTCAGAACCCCAAAGCTATAAACATCTAACTTGTCTGTTACGTGACCATGCTTTGCCTACCGTTACTTTGAAGATTTCAGTTTTGATGGTTATGAAATAGGTTGTGAAGTCTTCACAGTGGATGGCACTGGTTCACATGGCTCTTGGAGAGTAATAGAAGAGATGCCCTTACCGTTTTAAATAATGAAGAGGACTACCCAACTTTGGTTAATGGAGTTCTTCACTGAAATATTGGGGTTAATTGTTATGAAGGTGAAGAGGATGATGATGCCGTGATAATTGTCTCCTTTGAAATGGAAAATGAAAAATTCAAAATCATTCCATATAGTTGACATGAGCTAACCCATTTTTTCTCTAGTGTGGACGGGCACTGCCGCCTGACTTCTATCAACGAAGCAGCAAATAGAGGATTTCGTGGTCAAGAATTGTGTGAGAATACTTTTGGTTAAAACCATGTGAGAACCACTTAAAACCCACCACGTAGCCGAGGTCTAACCATGGTTTTGTGGTTTGAAAACCACGGTTTGCAGTGGGACCCACCTGAATTTGTCTCCTCCTCAACAAAAGGCTTTCTTTCACCAGCGAACAAAAGAGCTTTCCAAAATTACTCTGAACCTGCTCATATAGTCTTCAAGAAAGCTGAGGATAAAATTTTATTTTTGACTCTCAATTGTGAAAGCTTAAAATTGAGGGACTTAAATAGGTGATGGGAAGACCTTATTGCCATCTATTGTAATTGAGTGCTCCTTCGGTTTTGCTTCTTTTACAAACTCATTTCCTATGTCCACGGAAGGAAACTTCCACTATGATAAATAAATAAATGAAAAGAGAGGCGAACAAGGAGAAGAAAACAAATCGGTAGTGAAGAGCATCAATTTCCATGAACACCGTATCCCAAGCATCTCTGGTTTTGAAGTTATGATTTGCTTTTTCTGTTTTTAACCGTTCTGAAGCTTTTTTCCAAGAATCGATAATGAAACTGGAAGAGGGTTTTTTCAGTTTTCTCACTCTCTGTCATGGAAATCAGTGAGAATGAACGGGATTAACAGCTAAAATCTAAGGGAATCCATGGCCGGTTATCATAGGAAATTTTGGGAAAATATCAAATCAAGGTTAGCAATAAGTTTAAAAAAACGTTTCTTTTACCTTTACCTTTGACCGGCAACCTGCGAATGGCTAACAGCGAACGGTGAATGGCTAGTTTCGAACGGCAGGGGGGACCAAACTAGGTTTTTTTTTTTTTTTTTTAAATCCCTTTTGTGCTGGGGTTTTTGTCGAGGAAGAGACGAAGTCAGGTGGGTCCCACTGCAAACCGTCGGTTAGACTTCGGCTACGTAACGGGTTTTAAGTGGTTCTCACATGGTTTTCACCAAAAGTATTCTCACACAATTCTTGACCAAATTTCGTTAATGATTTTTTGTTAAATGAGTTCATTTGGCAAATTTGACAAATAATCAAAGTAAAAAAAAAACAAAAAAAAATATTAATAACTATATTTAATTGCATTTTTTTTTTACAATTTTACCCTTAAAATTTCATTTTAGGCAAAGTTCTAGTTTATCACACTTTTAGGCAATTTCGACAAACCTTGGGTCTAATGTGGCAAATTTGCCTTTTTTGTAAGTTAAATGAGAGGTCAGATTTGGTAAGACAATTTAGAGAGTGCCTAAAGTTGGAATGACATCAGGGTTTATACATCAGTGCCGAAAAGTAAAATACACTTTTTGAGGGGGTGCTTTTCACTTTTTGGCAATGATGTGTCAGCCCTGATGTCAGTCTAACTTTAGCCATTTTCTAAGTTGTCTTGCCAAATCCAGAGTGGTTAAAAGAAAGCATTGAGCTATTATGTAAACTAAAATATATATTAATCGTTATCTAGCACTACAAGAAAATGTATTTTTAGCGGCAACCTTTTTGTGTCAACTGAAAAGTTGACGCTAAAAATCATATTTATTTCAACATCTTCAAAAGTTGATGTGAAAAGTTTACTTTTACACAGCCCCTTAACCATTGAGGAAAAGCATACTAAATCATAAAATATTTTAAATGAAGTTTTCCACATCAATTTTGGTTGACGCAAAAACTATTATAAATATTTTTTATACATTATGTTTTTCGTGTCAACTCTAGTTGATGCAGAAACTATTATAATATTTTTTTATAAATGATGTTTTCAAAAACTTTGATAATAAATTTAAAAATATTGTTTTTCGCATGAACTTTTGACACAAAAACAATTATAAATAATTTTTATAAATTTGCAAATAATTTTTTTGCGTTAACTATTTTTATAAATTTATAAATAATGTTTTTCACAAAAATTAAAATAAATATTTTGGGTATCTATTATCATTGTTCTTACACACAATAGTTTTATAACAATTATATTTGGGTTGTAGGCAATAGTTACCGTTTATAAATCAGTTATATACAATACAATTAAAGTTGGCACATATAATACTTTGATTATATATAATAGTTACAGTTTATAGTATGATTTTGCCCATTTCGTTGAGTTGAACCCCCAGCGTAAACCCTATTTCCCCATTTCGTCAAATCAAACCCCCATCCTCTTCGAAGAACAAACGAGATTCCCCGGCATTCAGCTCTTCAAGGTATTCTTCCAGAATAATCTCACTAGCGGCCATCCAACCAACGAGAGTGCGAAAATCTTGGTTCTTATTTTGATTTTCTAGTGGTGATGATCTCAATTTCCGATCGATCGCTGGCTAGATCTCCGCTAGGGCTCCTAAGGTTCAGATCTCAACCTGGTATTTCTTGATCTTCTTTCATTTTGTAGATTGCGATCGATTTCCGTTCAGTCTCACATCTATCTAGCCGACGACAAGTTTTCACCAGCAAAGTAGAGGTTCCGACAAATTCCAACTTTGGATTTGACATTCAAAGAGTCTGTTCCTGGTCTTTGAGCTTCACTGATCGACCTTAACAACTTCATGATGACTGTCGGAGATCCTTCGGCGTATAATTTTCGGTCGTAAATGAAATTCAGCTAGCTGATTTGCTTTTCTGGTCTTTTAGAATGTAAAAGCCCTTTGAGTTGTAGAGCTTCGAGGATCTACTTCAACACCTCCAAATCAAATTGAAAGGGCCCACATCTATCCCGCTCGTCTCTCGGGCTGACGATCGGAGGAAATGTCGGAGCCGCCAATTTGTTGAGGCTTAAATGTCGATTAAAAATCTCAGGAGATCTCGTACAGATCTGAAATTTTCTTTCAAGTACATATTTTTCAGTAAATTTTGAGTTCGATATTTCAAAAAAGGTTCTAATTATAAAGCTCTGCGAGCTATTCTTTTCCTTTAAAGAGGTTCTCTATTTTTTCTTTTTTTTTAGGAGAAATCTTCAGACGTGAAGAAATGATGGGTGGATAGGTTCTTTAAAAGCCCTAGTTGTTTCTGTGAAAATAATGGAGTTTTTTTTTTTAATTAGGTCCTATAA
>JAOXJP010151788.1:0-13093 GCA_025762735.1 Platanus orientalis | reverse complement strand
GGTTTTTTTTTTCAAGGTTTTGAGAGTGTTAGGAGAAAGAGTATACAAGGGAAAACGGTGTGGATTTTTGGGTCGTAAAATCACACTTCTTTGTACGGTTTTACATTCTCATAGTGAAAAAAGGTTTAATCCTCGCTCGTGGACATAGGCACATCGCCAAACCATGTAAATCTTGGTGTCTCTTATTTTTATTTTGTTTTGATCTTATTTTATTTATTTCTTATTATTCGTACTAGCATAATTGTTGTGAAACACAACAAGTAGTATCAGAGCTCTGGGTTTGTTCAAGGAGGATAGGAATTAAGAACAAATTCTTGATTACCGGAGTTCAGTACAATGGTAGGAAAAGGATTCCCGATCGTTAAGTTCGAGGTGGAGCCCTTTGATGGGAAAAATAACTTTAGCCTGTGGCAAAGTACTATTAAAGACATTATGGTGCAGTAAGGGCTAATCAAAACATTATTCAACAAGGAAAAGAAGTCGGCATCCATGTCTGACAGTGATTGGAAGGAACTTGAGATGAAGGTAATGAGCACCATCCGCTTATGTCTCACACCAAAAGTAAAATACAATGTTTTGAATGAAATTTCTGTTCCATGATTATAGAAAAATTAGAAAATTTATATATATCAAAAATCTCTCACAAATAACTTGCTCATGAAAAAATAATTAGATCAATCGCGGATGGATGAAGGAACTAATATTTTGGATCATCTCATTGTTTTTAATAAAATTATTACTCAATTGTTAAGCATTGAGGTGAAAATTGAAAAGGAGGAAAATGCACTTCATTTGGCTTCTCTTCCAACTTCCTTTGATACACATGTGATCACATTATTAGTTAGGAAAGATACTCTCAAGGTTGATGAGATAACAACGGTTTTATTGGATACTGAAACGCACTGAAAGCTAATAAATAGTTTTCAAGCAAAAGGGTTGAAGGCTAAGGGTGAATCAAGACATCAGCACAAAAGAAACAAAGATAGTGGGTTTGGAAACAAAGAAAGGTTATGCTCAAAATCAAAGGGAAAGAGAAGCCAATTCAAGTACTATTACTGCAAAAAGGAAGGACACATGAAAAGGGATTACAAAAAATGTCAAAAGAGTTGGAGGAAAAGAAAAAAATAAGAAATTTTTAGATCAGGCTAGCGTGGTAGCAGACAGTTCAAATAGTGACGAAGATCTTCTTTCGGTCAGTATAGGTACGAATTATCTTGCTAAAACATGGATTTTACATTCTGATTATTCTTATCACATGTGTCCTTATAGGGAATGGTTTGATACTTATAGTCCTTATAATGACAGTACTATTCTAATGGGTAATAATGCGACTTGCAAATCCATTAGAATATGAACCATTAAAGTTAAAATGTTTGATGACATAGTAAGAACACTTTGGGAGGTTAAACGGATTTTGAATTTAAAGAAAAATTAATTTTCTTGGGTGCATTAGACTTGAATAGATATACCTTTACGACAACGGGTAGAGTCATTAAAGTAGCTAAGGGTGCTATGGTTGTCATGAAGGGGAAAAATGAAGAAAATCTATACAAATTGATAGGGAGTACGGTTACAGGTGGAGCAACTATTACTATTCCTATTGATTATAATATTGATGATACCACTCTATGGCACATGAGGTTAGGTCATATAAGTGAGAAAGAGTTGTTAGAACTTTACAAATAGAATTTTCTTACAAGGGTGAAAACATGTAAACTCGGTTTTTACAAGTATTGTTTTATGAAAAACAGTGCAGGGTTAGCTTTAAGATAGTACAACATACAAACAAGGAAGTTTGGCAGTACATACATTCCACTGTGTGGGGACACGTAAGTGTATCATCCAAAGGTGGAGCTGTTTATTTTATCACATTTATAAATGAATTTTTCCAAAAGGTATGGGTCTATTTTATGAAGCAAAAATTTGAAGTTTCTACACAGTTCAAGCAATAGAAAGCTGAAGTTGAAAAACAAATAAGAAAACAAGTCAAATATTTAAGGACAGATAATGGGATGGAATATAAAGATAAGGAGATCATCAATTACTATAAGGGTGATGGTATTACAAGACATTTTACTACACCAGGTGGACCACAACAGAATGGTGTAGTGGAAAGGATGAATATAAAGCTTTTTGAAGAGGCAAGGTGCATGAGGTTGCAAGCAGGTTTGCCAAAAACTTTTTGGGCTGAAGTAGTTGACATAGCATGCTTTATTGTCAATAGATCACCATCAAATGAGATTAACTTCAAAATCCCATAAAAGGTTTGGACAGATAAAATAGTTGATTATTCTATTCTTAAAATATTTGGTTGTCCATCATATATTCATGTGTAAGAGCAGCAACGGTCTAAATTAGATCCAAAGTCGAGGAAATGTATATTCCTTGGATATGAAAAATGGGTAAAATGATAGAAACTTTGGGATCCAATTGCACATAGGAAAGTCATTAGCAAAGATGTTGTGTTTGATGAGGAATCTATAGTGAAATGCAATAGAGACGAAGGAAATCAATTGGTGAATTCTTATACTAGTGAAAATTTAGTCCAAGTAGAGCTAGAAGATATAGTGTGGCCAAAAAGAGAAGAGAATATGGTAAAATCTTCTCAAAAGAAGTCTTTTAGCAGGAAGGTACAGTAATAGGAACAACAACAACAAGATCTTGCTACAAGCAGGGATAAAAGAACTCATAAGACACCAGTCAATTTGAAGATATGGTAGCATTTACATTACTTGTTAACAGTCAGAACAATGCAACTAACATGATAACAAAGTTGGTTATTACGGAGAAGTTTAAGCATTGCTTGAACTTAACCAATCTTGTTTGTTGTTGAAGATTGGTAAAACTACTCTTACCAAGTGAGGTGGGACATCTCAAGCAAAGGAGGTGTGGAACTACATCATATATTGATATGGTACTAAAGAGCTATGTCGCACTATGATACAGGACAAAGATAACTACATGGGATCTTCTAAGGGGCTGAAAATAAAGCCAAGGTGGAGATTTGTTGATTTTGTATTTATATTTCAACAACACTTAAGAAGAGTTATTGGATTTAAAATGACTTCTATTTATGGGAATTGTTGAGAACAGCTGAGGAAAAGAAAACCCTAATTTTAAATTAGGGAAAAGGAAAACAAGGGGAGTAGCCATTCAGAAAAGATATATTGGGTTTTCTTCAGGCTTTAAGAGCATGAGGGGAGAGAAGGTGTATAAGGGGAAACGGTGTGGGTTTTCGTGTTGCAAAAATCATACTTCTTTGTACAGTTTTACATTCTCATAGTAAAGAAAGGTTTAATCATCTCCCATGGTCGTAGGCGCATCGCCAAACCATGTAAATCTTGGTGTCTCCTATTCTTCTTTTTCTTTAATCTTATTTTATTTTTTTCTTATTATTCGTACTAGAATAATTGCTGCGAAACACAACAAAATGACTCAACCTTTGATGAGGCTTGTGAATGACTCTACATCTAGTGAGACTGGTGAATGACTCTGCCTCTGATGAGACTTGTAAGTACATGCCTGTGGCGAGACTAGTAAATGACTCTGCCTTTGATGAGGTTTGTGAATGACTCTACCTCTAGTGAGGTGGGTGAATGACTCTACCTCATATGATGCTTGTGAATACATGCCTTTAGTAAGACCAGTGAATTCCTATGCCTTTGATAAGGCTTGTAAATCTCTATCTTTGGTGAGGCCAGTGAATGATTCTACCTCTACTTTTGATGAGGCTTGTGAATACCTATCTTTGGTGAGGCTTGTGGATGACTCTGCCTCTTATGAGGCTAATGACTCTAGTATAAGGACATAATCCTGTCATTTTTCTTGGAGGCACCTCATTATCATCAACCATCTCTGAAAATCTATCAAATTGAATATTGTCCATGACCTAGCTACGAAAGAGACTAGCCCTACACTAACTACAAAAAAGACTATCTATGAAATCCTACACACATTTACATGTCTAATTTCCAACTTTTTTTAGACTCCATGAAAATCCACTTATTTTTTTATTTTCAATCGTGCAATATGAATAATCATACTTATTCTTTTTCATTAGAACCATATAGCCATGTGTATTTTTTGTAACTACATCGAGAGTTGTACATTTGCAACTGTTGTGTGGAACTCTTAGATTTGGAGTTTGTATGCAAGAAAAATAGAATAAAGAAAATAGCAAAAAACGTAATCACACCAAGTACACAATGATTTATATGGTTTGGCTTAAAGCCTATGTCCATGGGTGTAATGGCAAGAGAATTTCACTATGAACGAAGAACAAGAGATTATAATGAAAGTGTGATGGCATAGTTCCCAAGAAATCCCATATAACCCACACACCAAAAACCCTATTCTCCGTGCCAATTGGGTCGGACCCTTAAATGGGTCATTCAGACTTTTCTCTGGATCGCACACTCAACTCATGTCTCGGGTTGAATTTGAGACACCTTCCCAACAGTAACCCTTGGAGTTTAATTGGCCAAGTGATATAAAATTCTTCCATATCTTTGACATACACACCACATAAAGTACTAACTACTCCATCAAAAATCTTGATGTTTAACATCCCAACACTATAACACAAGTACAACCATCACCTAAAACGACAATGAAATTATTGGAATGTATCAAAATATTCCTTCATAGAAAACATGAACAAAACAACCCAAATCTAGTATTTACTAATCAAAAGAAGTATCAATATCATTGGAAATTGCGAAGACATCTTTATCATATTTTTCCCTACTTGTTTCACTTCTTCAATCCTTTTATGGTAGCTACACTCTGTGCAATGAAAACAGTGTAACCTACCGTTTCCTCTGAACTTCGCTATTGATAATGTCTTTTTCTATACATTCTTCAATGACCTTTTCTTTGATTCTCATGAGTCATTGACCCGTGGTCTTTTCTGCTATATGACATCTTCTAGCTCTCTTGTACCTTTTCCATACAAAATTACAACCCCAAGTGCTCATATGAATCATGAATTGTGGCTAAAAGCAATTTGACCATGTCTTTTTCCTCCATATCGACATCAAAGTTGCATAGTTGATCTGAGATTTGGTTAAACATATTCATATGTTTCAAGAGATTCCAACCTCCAACTATCTTTAAGGCATAGAGTTGCTTCTTTAAGTATAGCTTGTAGGTCAAGCTCTCTCTCATTTAGATTATTTCCATAGAACAATTCTTATTAGAAACAATTTCTAATTCAAAAGTTCAAATTGTATCCATAAAAATGATCTCTAATTCAATAGTTGAGAGACAAGACATAATATTAAGGCTGTCAATTTTGTGAAGTTGGCCTGAAGCCCGACATGTCTACCTCGAAAAATAATCGGGTTGGGCCAGCCTAATTTTAGGCTGGGCTGAGTTTGGGCCCAACTTGTAAGCCCAAAGTTTTATTTGAGTTGAGTTTGGGCAGGCTCAATTTCAGCCCGAGACCCAGCTCAGCCGGCCCGAACTAGTTAGCAAATAATAATTTTATTTAAATGTTGTGATATTAGGTATATATATATATATATATATTCTTTATTCTTTTGGGATCCATAAATTTTAATAAATTTATTATCATCAAATTGTCAACTGTTCAAAAAAAAAAAAAAAAAAAACTCATATAATATGCATTTAGGAGAAATTATGAGCCTAAAATCAACATAAAAATTAAGGAATTTTTTTTATTTGAATAGCCCGAACTCAGCCCAAAGCCTGTTGTTTTAAAATGGGCTGAGTTTGGGCTCACCTCTTAGGCCCAAAGTTTTATTCGGGCTGAGTTCGGGCTCAGATAAAACATTTCGAGCTAAGTTTGGGTAGATATCAATCTGGCCCAAATGACAGCCCTACATAATATCCACATATCCAAGATGTTGCTACAACAACTATATCTCCAAAGGTTGCCATGTAGGGTTGGGTGTCTCAATTCTCTTCTATACACCCTTCAAATCAAGCTTTAAGTTTCTAACAACTGAGCAAAAAATTGAAAGCTACAAAAGGTACTAATTTTATAAAATCTTTTTGTTTTTTCTCCCAAATGTGATACACTAGCACAAAAGGATATCTTGAACTTACTCATGACTCAACAGGTACTTCCTACAAACTTGTTAACGAGTTCAAGCAACATTTTTGTCCAAATAACAACCAAAACCTATGCTTCAATCTCAACAACCGAAGGACATTAACCCACAGTCACTTGGATTGCCTCCAGTAGAAAACGAAAGGTGAATGTGGCAGCATACCTTTGTGCTCCATATAATATTGGATGAGAAAGATTAACACCCCTAGGATTTGGTGTGCCTATCTATGATCCTCCCTGCATCAGGAGCGGACATATCGGCCCGAAAAGTGAAAAGCACCACCCCAAAAAGTGCAAATCACTTTTTGGCACTGATTTGTCCTCCCCTAATGCAGGGAGGACCTTAGTTGTTTTCAAGGGGGTGCACCAAATCCTTGCCAAGATTAACACGGTTTTAAGTGTTAAATTTTGTTGTGCGGAAACCTAGAATTGGAATCGTATGCAACAAAATAGAAAAAAGAAAATAATGCAAACAACAATCACACAACAAGAATAATATGATTTACATGGTTCGGCGATGTACTTACATCCATGGGAGAGAATCAAACCTTCTTTGCTATGAAAATGTGAAACCGTACAAAAAAATGTATTTTCTATAACTCAAAACTCATAAATTTTCTCCTTGTATCCTTTCTACCTCACACTCTCACACCCAGAAGAAAACCCCATCTCTCTCACCTTTTTTCTTTTTCTTTAACTAATCTATGTCAGGGTTTTCCTTTGGAGCCATTTAGATTCTCTTTCCACAATGAGTCTTAACTCCTTTATATCTCCACCATTAGATCTCTTAAGATCCAATGAGTAGATAATAAAACTATACCCAACAAATTTAGTAGATATTTTGTACAGTATCTCCATGATGCAGTTTGAGTGGATCAGATTGATTACCACGATTGTAGCTTGAGGTGAATGTTCATCAAGAATGAATGAGTGGGGATCTGCTGAAATTTTTTTTTCAGCATTTTTGCTGGAAAACCAATCCTAACATATCATGTAATACCCACTAAACAGGATCAAAGAAAGATGTTAACGGTCCTGTTTAGTGGGTAGTAGAAATAATTAAGAATGTTTATCAAAAGCATTAGTTGTGATGTGGAGATTGGTTTTTCTGCATTTTTTGCTGAAAAGTGAAAAACCAATTTCAACAGAACGATCTGGACTCTGAATTGAATGAAAGACCCTACATCATCTGTAGTCGAGTCTTCAGCCCAATAACCTGCTGCCACATGGCAAAGGAAAGCCTTCTTGCCTTTGTGCTACCTCTGACTTGGATTTTGTTGTATAAACAATAAGATACCCTTTATTTCCCTCATGCCGACTAAATACCCTGTTTGGAAGAATAAGTGATGGGAACAAGTGAAGGCACAGGTTTCTACCACCTATGGAACCTGATCGAACCCAACGCTGACCTGAACCCAACCGGACTTGTGAACAGAGTAGGGCAAGGTAGGTAAGAGAGGGACTAATGGGTTTAGGACAGGAGGAAATGGGAAGAAACTCAACAAAGAAATAAGAAAATAGAAAAAGAGAAATATAGGCACTGGCAGTGTACGGATCAACTTTTCGGAGTTGATTTCTGACTTCTGGCACTTGAGAAAAAGTAGACGCATTTGGGCGTGGGGCTGTCTATGAGCTGATCTAACTAGGCTCAGCTCATTATGAGCCAAGCTTGAGCCTTGAGTTGAACTGGTTTCCAAAATGATCCTGAGCCCAGCTTCACTAAATTCAACTAGTTAATAGTTAAAAGTTCAGTTCGGTATATATATATATATATATATATATATATATATATATACATTCTTATAGAAAGAAATCTTATTTTAAAGAAGGCTATTAGTGTGTTCTAAGGCCTGTTTTGTCAGGCCGTACATATAGCTGCTTAGATTCTGTTAGGGTGACAATTCTTGCTGGTAAGCCACGTTTATGTCGTGTCAAGATAAGGGTATATGACTATATGGCTTAACCTGAACCCAACCCATTTACTAATCGTCTCTGACTTAAAACAAGCCAACCCTATCCTGTTTATAGATTTTGCGTTCGTGTTGGATTCACGGGTTATTTGGTAATTCATATTGACAGGTCAAATCCATATTATGTCAAGCTAAGGATATTTGAATATGGGGCAACCTGAATCCAATCCATTTATTAATCATGTCAAAGCAAGTCAACCTACTTTGACCTGAAACACATTTACAGTCAGGGCAGAGCCACATAGAAGCATGAGGGGGGGGGGGTAGTTGCCCCCCTCAATATGTGAGTACCCTTGTAATAATAATGGGCCTGACTAAATATTATGTTTGATTAAATCAGTTGCCCCCTCTTGAATGTGTGAGCCCCCCCCCCAATGTGTGTGTATCCCATGATTGGAATCAATTGCCTCTTTCAATGTGTGAATACCCCATGATTGGAATAAGTTTCCCCCCCCCCTCCACCTCCTCTTACCAGGAAATGAGTTCACGTCACCTCTAATCTGACTAAACTGGTACTACTCTAGTCTCCGCTCAGACTGTGACACAATGTCAGACAAAGGGTGCATTAAACTCAAGATGGTGTCTAAGGTGCCAAGTGATTTCATTTGGAATAAAATGGGTGGGAATTTAAATTTTCATTTAACTATTGCTCATTTTATTCCATGTAAAGTCACCTGGTGTACTGGACTCCAGATCTTGGATAGAACATCTATTTCAATTAATAAATACACAAGTATATTTATTATAATACGCTCTTTTGACCCATGTGTATAGGTTCAGACACCCTTTATTAGGCCATGCGTCATGCACTGATTGCTAATGGAGTGATACATGTTCATTGATATTGGAGATGATTTAAAATCCCCGAGAATCCTTGCCCCAGAATCGGATTAAGGGTGCCCCTTAATGGGTGCCAACAGTGTGCCCGCTACCAGCAGGTGACACATCATGTTGAAACAGTGATTTACACTTTTTTGGAGTGTTTTTTATTTTTTTTGATGTGACGTATCACCTCTGATTGTGGGTGCACCATTTGCATCCATTAAGAGGACGCACATTATACTCTGGCTTCCCCCCTCCCCCATGTGAAAACCCTGGCTCCGCCTGTTTACAGTTGACCCTAACCCACTTATTTTGTGTTGGGTTCGTATCAGATTCATGGGTCATGTCCAACATTGCCACCCCTAATTTCCGCTAGGGATGATTATTCCACGTTTGAACCATTTAATAAAGGCTATGGGTTAGTGTAACTCAAACCTAACTGGTCCAAACACAGGCCTAAAGTACAGAACGTAAAGTGATCCAAAATCCGTTTAGAGCATACCAAACCTGGGATGATATCGTATGTACCACACCCCTGATGGGACCACTCAGGGGCGGAATCAATTCACTTTTTGGAGGTTTTTGATTCCCCCTCCTAAGTGGTCACATCAGGAGTGGTGCACTTGATATGGCACCGTGCACAAATCTTAGGGTAGCCGGCCCAAGATTTGACCTGTTCTTCAATCCCATGTAGTAATCATGTAACTATCACCATCGGCTGACACATAGCCTACATTGGAATTTGATGTATTCTTTTCTAATTGGGCATCTTTGTTTTTTTAATTAGGCACCTTTTTAACGTTTTTAACCCTGTAAATACCATGCATCAGCCTGTGGTAGTGGTCGCGCTATATGGCTATGCGGTCACTATACAGGTCCTGTGGCAAGTTTTAGTTTCTTCAAAGTCCCCTTGTAAAGCTGATGTGGACTGACACATCCATTCTTAGAGGGTTGCCCTCTAGGGATGAAATCACCTGTGACGCAAAAAAATGAGCCGAATTTTTACGACATGAAACATGGGGGTGGGGCCATGCACTTTTTGGGAGGGCCCACCATCCCCGGCCCCCATTCCTCACGTTTCAGCCGTAAAAATTTGGCTCATTTACTCCTTTGCAGGTGATACGAAGCCAATGGAAGGTTTGAGTAAGCCTTTTCAACCTGGAAAATGATCTTTGTGACCAAATTCTGTGTGACAAATGTTTGATGGACACCATGGACGGACACATGGCATGTTTTTGAATTTGGTCTCTTTTTGGACACCTACTTTTTTTTAGCACGCTTTTCATGCTTGCAATCCTTGTTGGTCTTAGAATATTTGCTCCATGTCAACCTTCCACCTTAGCTGAAATTAACCTGAGAGTAGGGGGCAGCAGCCATTATGGAACTTATGAGATCCATAATCTTTCCTTGTTACCAGATTGGCTTACCTCTTCCAGAAACGCGAAACGATAAACAATAAACGAAGAAAGATTGACAGGAGCTTGTCAAACTTTGTTACTTGTGTTCGACAATCCGAGCCGTAAAAGTTTCTATAAAACCATACAAATCCCCACGTTAATCTCCACCAAACAATATTGTTGCCTATCGACCATGTCACAGCTTGAGTTCTTAGCTTCATTTCTCCTCTTCATTCTCCCCTTCTTCTTCATCATCAAAACTTGGACTAGTTACGTGGGTAAGAACTCATCTTCATCTCCAACCACTAAACTGCCGAGATCTTACCCGTTATTCGGCTCGTCCTTCGCCATCTTCGCGAATCGAAATCGCCGGAACCAATGGTTTGCAGAGATTCTAAGAAACACTCCCAACGGAACCTTCCTTCTTCATGGGTCTTTTGGTGCCCGTAGTATATTTACTACTAATCCAGCCAACGTCCAACACATCCTCAAGACCCAATTCTATGTTTACCCCAAAGGCCACTCCTCTCGGCACACCCTCTCCGATTTACTTGGTGACGGCATCTTCATCGCCGACGGCTCTAACTGGAAGTTCCAGAGACAGATTTCAAGCCACGAATTCAACACTAGGTCTCTCCGCAAGTTCACCGAGACCGTCGTCGAAACGGAGCTCTCCGACCGTCTCCTCCCTCTCCTCTCGGCCGCCGCCGCTAAAAAATCCGTGCTCGATCTGCAAGACATCCTCCAACGCTTTGCATTCGACAACATTTGCAAGATTGCTTTCGGGTTCGACCCCGGGTACCTAGCACCATCTCTCCCACGAGCGGAATTTGCGGTTGCGTTTGAAGATGCTGTACGTTTAAGCTGCGAGCGGTTCGGATCCATAATACCCGGGATTTGGAAAGTGAAACGGGTATTGGATGTTGGATCCGAAAAACGGTTACGGGTCGCAGTATCGAAAGTTCGTGAATTTGCTGCTAATATCGTTAGGGAAAAGAGACGAGAGCTTGGAGAGAAGTCTTCACTTGAAACCGTTGATCTTCTATCAAGAATTTTGAACTCCGGCCATTTGGATGAGAATTTTGTGATGGACATGGTCATCAGCTTTATTTTAGCCGGCCGGGATACTACATCGGCGGCCTTGACATGGTTTTTCTGGTTAGTTTCCGGCAATTCTCACGTAGAGGAGGAGATAGTCAAGGAGATAAGAGAGAAGGCTGAAGCTTTGGTTTACGACGAGGTAAAGGACATGGCATACACCCATGCGGCGCTCTGCGAGAGCATGCGATTATACCCGCCGGTCCCTGCGGACACCAAGCAGGCGGCGGGAGACGATGTTTTACCAGACGGGAATGTAGTGAAGAAGGGAATGAGAGTGACGTACCACCCTTATGCAATGGGGAGGATGGAGAGGCTATGGGGGAAAGACTGGCCGGAATTCCAGCCGGAGCGGTGGTTGGAGAGGGATGAGAGTGCCAGAAAATGGAGTTTTGTGGGGAGGGATGCCTACACGTATCCAGTGTTCCAAGCGGGGCCGAGGATATGTTTAGGAAAGGAAATGGCGTTCTTGCAGATGAAGACGGTTGTGGCAAGTGTATTGCGGCGGTTTCGAGTGGTGCCGGTGGCGGAGAAGGGGGTTGAGCCAGTTTTTATTTCTTTCCTAACTTCTAAAATGAAAGACGGTTTTCCGGTGAGGATCGAGGAGAGGGAAGGTGGCCATCGGTGAGCTTTCAAGTTCGAGCACGACACGTCCATTTGTAATCTACTTTAAAAGTTCTATGATTCTCATATCTACAAATAAATAAGCACTCAACTTATGAGATCCAGCACGTATGGAGAAAAGCTAATAAACCGGTTGACATCTTAGCCTCCCTAGCTGTGGGAGACAATGAACTACTATTGCATCTTCATTATTTTTCATGTAATCTTTTAGATGCCATTAGAGATGTTGTTAATGAATGTATATATACACGGATGTAATGTATTTTTAATTTAATATTGTTGGTCTATATTCAATGATATGCATTATTTTGTAAACAACTAGTTTTTATTTCATATAAATAAAATACTTAAAAATAAAATGAAAAGAACCACTTACTTAACTTAACGATTTGACAATAAATCATACCCAACATTGATCAAGGCTAGTGTTTGATACTATATCTTTAAGACAGATTTTGCCCCTTGCATTGGTGCTTACGAACTCTTTGAACATCTGCCTCCCAAGATACAATGATCTATATACACAGAAGAAGCACTACAATCTGTGTGTTTGGCAAATCAAACTTGTGTTGTACATTCTCTCTTAGAACATAAACACATTATCATGTTCTCTATATGCCTAATTCGGACATCTTCTATGATGTCTAAAGTAACACTACGAATTTTGAATTTGGAATTGACTAATTTTATAATTTTAATAAAATGAATGAAAGATGTTTATTTATAAACTTGTTCATATCTGTTCGGAACAGACATAAGGACACAACCTTTGGTGTTCAAACAAATATAAATGTAGAAAGTTGTAATTTAATAGCCACCTACATGTCCGTTCGGAACGGACATGTGTCAAAAGGGATGATTTAATAGACACGTACATGTTTGTACAGAATAGACATGTGTCAATAGGTGTGATTTAATAGTCACATGTGTGTCTATTCGATTTTAATAATTACCAATGGCATAACTATAAAATCCGTATGAATGGACACACCTTTTCATCAGTTTTACCAGTGTTCAAGTAGGCACATTTACAGACAATTTCTCATTCACCCATTAACGGTTTTGAGCATCCAACTATACAATGTTGTTCTCCTCATTGAGGTGAACAT
>JAOXJP010151767.1:0-13093 GCA_025762735.1 Platanus orientalis | reverse complement strand
AGATGAAAATACCACGGTCTTAACAAGTGGTATCAAAGCGAGGTTGTAGGTTCAAGTCCCTCGGGTATCTTTGGGGGGGGGGGAATTGTTGGGCCTTTTTTGGTCAGCGATCTCCCTTAGGGATTCCCTGTCACGTGTGAGGTTATGGGGCCTCATACATGGCATCGGTGCTTGACAACTTAGTTTGCCTGTGTGCCACGTGTGCATTGCGAAGCCCCTCAGGCTCGCCCTCAACATGTTATATATGTGGGGCTTTGCGTTGTCATGCTTATAAGGATTAATTGCCTCCCTTTCTGGACACCAATTGGTTTTCAGCTAAGATGGCAACGCCACAATCTTTACATAAACCCTTTGTAGAAATCTATCTCTTCTCATAAACTATGAATCGCTGATCTGCCTATCTCAATTGGGACACCTTCTGATGAAGATCATACATACTTAGCCTTACTTCCTTTCTTGGAATAGGTTTTTGTAATTGATTCCCAAATGGCCTTGGCTATAGTTAGAAATAAGTAATTATTGGAAACATTAGGCTGTATGGAGTGCAATAGCTAGGACATAACCATGACATTCTTAGCTTCACTTCGCATAGGCGGCATCTTTAGAGTCTAGCATCTTCTCATCTCCTGTTATATACTCGGATTTTCCTTTCCCTGTTATATAAGCTGATTGTGACCAAACAAGAAAATTAGTTCCATCTAGACGAACCGTAGTAATAATAGTATTTGGGGATTCATTTACAACTCCCCCAAGGGGACGAATATTAGTGTTACTAGTTGTGCCTAACTTTGAGCCTTCTTTTGACAATTTGTGATATAAAGTAAAGGTAGACCACTGAAATAGGTCTCGACCGATCAGTACTATAATTGGGTCACAAGGTTACACAACCACAAAACACTATAGGACTCTCACCAGTTCACAATAATACTGCAAGACTCCCACCAGTCCACTATATTCATAGAATGCCTACCAAAATCTCAAGCTTCATTTTGTGCACAACAATTGAAACAGGACAACCTAAGAAGACCAGAGCCAGGGTCTTATAGTGGATCATAGACTTAACTCTTTCGTTCACAATAGGAAGCATAACATTTACCAGAACACTCGATAACTCCCAAAAGAAATGAAAGTAGTATTATCATATCTCTTCTCAAGGAAAACCATAATCAACCAATAAGGACTTCATGTTCTAGGCCTAGGCGGTAAATATACTTCACTAGAATTGATACCAGTCGATCAATTCTTCATTAGATTGAATGGAACAACTTTCAATAAACTCCACAGGTTTGGGCGATCAATTCCTTATCAGCCGATTTGCCAGCTAGAAGATGACGAAGAAAAGAAGGAAGAAAAGGGTAGAAGGAAGAAGAAATAATGAGATGGAGAGAAGAATTGTACAAGTTTTGAATTCATCTCAATGTATGTATTTACCCATTATGTTTATTAGGTTACGGTGTAGAATACCAATCGTACCCCTATATACATTAGACAAAAAATACATACGTTTTGGTAATGACACTTTTGCTCATAGACTGCTACACTATCCTTGCTCCCAAAATGAGGATAGTCAAGTGTGGACTTTAGAAGCTAATGGTTCCTTCACGGTGAAATCATGCTTCAAGCATTTTCCGAGAATTGAAGCCTCTTATCCATGGAAGGATCTTTGGTGCTGTAAAGCTCCTTCAAATATGCTTTCTTTGTATGGACAACACTCAAAAGCCATATTTTGGCTTTGGATAATCTTCAAAGACGGGGCATATGTCCCCTTAATTTGTGCTACTTGTGTTACTCGGTAGAAGAATCCATTGATCACATTCTCTTTAATTTCCATTATGCCTATGAAGTATGGTCTATTATGCTAACTGAGGTTGGTATAAAATGGATCTTCCCAAATTGTACTAAAAACCTCTTTGAGCAATGGTGTCTTGTTTGAAGGAGTGGCAAGAATATGGACAATGTGGGTATTGGCTATTTGGTGGCCTTTATGGCTAGCAAGAAACAAGAGAATTTTTTAGAGTTGTTTGGAACCCTCCTATATTGTGTATAGAAAGGCATGTGATAGGTGCCTTTGTTGGGTCTCCATTTGTAAAGAGTTTGTAAATAGTTCATTTTTGGAGTTAAAGTCAGAATGGGTTAGCATTGTAAACTTGTGAGTCTTTCCCATGTTGCAGTGGGGTTCTATTTTTGTGGCTTGCGGATGTCTTGTCCCCTCCACTAGTAAATTTTTTCTTATAAAAAATGTATTCTTTTTCAGTCCTCTCAAGCTAGAGAATAGTGATCCCACATTCTTAGCTTGCCATCAATAGAAGAACATTGAATAGTACTCTACCCCTTGGTCAAAACATCAGCCAACTGATCTTCAGTCTTAACAAATGTCATACAAATATTTCCAGACTTCTATTGGTACTTGATAAAATTGAAATCAACTTCAACATGTTTAGTTTGGTCATGCTTAATTGGGTTATGTGCAATAATGCTGATAGCTAGCTGCTTTATTGTCACAATATTAGTTCATTAAACCTTGCATTGGGAATCCCAGTTCAGTCATTCGAATCTTTAGCCATAAAAGTTCACATGCCCCATGAGTTAGGGATCGAAATTCTGCTTCTTGCCTTAATTTCGCCAAGGGCTATGCATAGGCAGGGCTAGTCCGAACTAGGCTTGGCCTAGCCTGCCTTAGGCATGACAAGGCCCTAGACCCGGGTTTAAGATTGGGTAGTTTTTGGGTTAACCTTGGCGTGATTAAAAGCTTGAGGGTTTGTAGTTGCTTTTTTATAAAATTATTTATATATTGAATTAATGTGTTAATACTCATGTATTTTTATAAATTATTAATTTATATATTGAAATAATAGGTATTGGGCTGACTTGAGCTCGGCCCAAGGCCCGTAAGATTAGGTTATTAGGCCATGCTCGAGCCTTGATGCCTTGATTTTTTCCTGGCCCGAGTCTGAAGTATATAAGAACAGGCCCTTTCTGGGCCCACTAAGGTCTGACCCAGACTTGGCCCATACACCCCTAATCACGCCAGGACAGGTTGCTTCTTCCATTTCCATGTTGCCAAATTTCCACCCATAAAAGCAGGATAGCTAGAAGTTGATCATCCATTTGAGATTGAACTGGCCCAATCAGCATGTGTATGCCCTTGTCTAACATATAGAAGGCCTTTCCTAGGATTACCCTTCAAGTAGCGAAGGATTTGTCCGCTGCCTCCAAGTGAGCCCTCATAGGAGCATGCTTAAATTGACTAATTGTAATACCTTGCACATATGCACATTATACACCCCACGCATTTATAGAACCCCCCCACATGCTTTTGAAATACCATCACATGTTTTGGGAAGGTTTTAGACTCACTCGAGCGAGTGGGAGAGCATTTGGGTGCAAACCAATCCCAATCCTAGCTTTTAGAAAGGTTAGGATTGATCTTAGCACACCCAAGATCGATCCCAAAATGAAAACATTTCTGGAGATTTGATTTCGAGAGTTAGGATCGATCCCAATTTTTCCAGAATCGATCTTAAAGAGAAAACTTTCTGGAAATGGGTTTCTGAGAGCCCAACATTGATCCCAACTTTACCAGGCTCGATCCCAGAATTTCTAGGATTGATCCTAAGTGCTTAGAAACAAATTGTTTTTAGAAAATTCCACAAAAAGTCGTTGGGAATTTTTGCCTAATTGGGGTAGGACCTCTATGTGATGAAATAACATAAGTAAAGTCCATTTAGGACCTAAACACATAAGAAATAACCTGAGGGAGAGAAAAAAGGGAGAATTGGGAGAGAAGAAGAGATCTCTCTCTATAGAGAGCAAGGTAAACTCCCAAATCCTAGATCTAGCTCAATTCGTTTGAGATTTGTGTTTTTTCAACAAGAATTCTTACAGATCTATGGTTTTTGATTGATGATTTATGTTTGGATATCAGAGAAAGGAAGTAAAGGGGAGATCCTTTGGTTTTGAGTTTAAAAGTGAAATTTAGCAAAGGAATTCAAATTGTTATAAGTAATTATGCTTGATATGCATTGGTTTTCATTCTTAGGATCATAGATTCATTTGATTTTAGTATTTTGGATTGGATATGTTGAATGGTTTTAGATCCATGTGTTTTTATAAGTTTCCTTAAAGGATTTTGTGTGAATTTGTATGAATCTCATTCATTAGAGAGTGACTATGTCTTGTAATGATGAATTATCTCATTCCAAATGCTTTAAATCATTGAATCTCAATTTTGTGCTTTGTTTACATTTGAATTTCCTTTAATTATTAGATATTCATTGATTTAATTCAATTCTCTATGATCTATTCATGTTTTCGTTCATTATTCTTAAGATTTGTGTGTTTCTAGAGTGATCCTTTAAAATCATCAAGTGATCCTATATGTTTTGCATATAATCTCCTTGAAATCAATGGATCCAAATGAATTTCAAGTGAATTTTTAAGATTCTCATCGATATCTCTCAATAGAACCTTGAATCTATGCTAATTAATGCGAAAAATTTGGAAAATAATGTGATCTATGTGAAATTTGTTGTCTCATGATCAAATGTGAGAATTCTAATCGTTCTACTTATGAATTATATCCATCCTTTAAGATTTTGCTATGGAATTTATAGATTTGATTATCTCATTATTGCTTTTGAGTATATGTCACAGTTATGGATCTCTAATCATTTTGTTGATATCTTATTGTAAAGATTGATAGTTTCTTTCGCATTATAATTGTTATCATTTATTGAAATTGGCCTCTGGATCATGTTAAAGTATTGTGAATCTTTGCATTATGTGCACCGTTCCGGTGAGTGATTTATTCTTAATATAAACCTTAGATGGGTCAAGAAAATCAGTGAATCATGCATCATTTGCCTCTGTTTCTTATTCGAAATCTCTAAAAACACTTTTATCTTGACATGTCATATGTCTTATAAATCTAACTGTTTTGAAAAGCATCGAAATGAATTGTTCTTAAGTATCCTGAATCGGTTTTGCATATCGAAGTTTTAAGTTTTTGAAATTTTATCGAATTTCATGTTTGGAGGCTTTTGAATTGGTTTCTTCAGTGATAGTGTTTAGTTTTGAAAGTTTTAGAAGAGCATAAGAAAAAGGATTTGTGAAAGGCATTTATTTGAGAATCCAAATAAGTTTTGTTTTGGAAAGTGAATAGTGGATGCTACTCATGGGGGCTAAACATGAGGTCTGGACCCTACACTTGGGAGTAAAATAGGATTAAGACCCTACTCATGGGGGTTAAACATGAGTAAGTGGGCTCCTCTATTAAAGAGAATTGATGTAACCCATTATAGGGTAACATGTGAAAGTGTTTTGGACAGTTGAGAATTCTGAATGTGCCCCGAATAGTGTTTTGAACAATGTAAGAACTACCGCATGTATTTTGGAAGCAGTGTTTCGAAAAGTGTTAATAACTTTCGTATGTGTTCTGAGAGAATGCTTTGAAAAATTTGTGAATCTCCGTATGTGTTTTGAGTGAGTGTTTTGATAGTGGACTTAGTGAACTGAATCATTGGCTTTCCGAATCATGTTTTAAAAAGTAAAATTGTTTGGAAAATGCATGTTTTAAAGAATTTATGCGTTACATTGTCCTGACTTGCACGTTTTTATGAACACTCGTGTTGAGCCCATGGTTGACCCTCCTCATTGTATTATATATTTGTTATAATTACTTGTGAGCCGTGGATTCACTCTTCCACAATATTTTTCAGATATGGAGTGAGCATGAGCGTTTTGACGGACTCATCATGGCATGATACGGTGTCGCACATGCTTCGTTCATAGTGACTTTATGGAAATACTTGGATAGGGACTCACACATTTTAGTGTGGAATACTATGTTTGTTTTGAACATCTTGTTAGTTGATCTTCCATTGTTTGATGCGGGTGACATGGCACCCATCCTTGGATGGTAGTGTGGGCATGTTATGATTTGGTTTTGATGCACTCTGTTTAGTATATGGTATCACATTAGCATGATTTCGTTCCACTACGATAGTGTTAAGATTATGTGAATTAATGTTAAGAGATTCTGTTGCACGTCTTTTGATGGTAGTTTCTTACGTGTTCAAGGGTTATACAGTTAAAATTTCGTTAAATTCCGACAAGAATTGATGGGTTAAATCATAGAATTTTAGAAACATGAAGGTGCTTTAATGGAGGTTATCAGCACTTGCACATGAAATATGAGAAATGAAGAAGAATGATGATAAAAAGAAGAATAAGAGAGTAGTATAGAAAGAAATAGAAAGTTAAGAAGAGACTAAGAGAGAGAAAGAGAAATAATAGAGATATAACTTGAATGTGAGAGGGAGCTTGCGGCTGCACCTATAGAAGAAGAAGAGAGAGGGGGGCCATGAATGGCACCCTTGGAGGAGGATAGATAAATCGGGCCCATGGTCTACCTTGTGAATGCCCAATTCAACAAAACTTTAATAATTCTTCACCGTCTTAATCAAGGGGAAGGGGTGCCTGTCTTTAAATAGGCTTACAATCTTTAGAATTTAGAAAGTATAAAAATTAGAAACTTGCTAAACACCTAAAATTGGAGACCAAGTATCACTAAAAACTTATTTTCCTAATTTAGAAACTACGAAAACTTTAAACTTGCTTCCTAAGACATACTAAAATCAAAACCCTTCTAAAACATGACTTTCCCAAGTCTAAAGCTACTAAAAATTAAGATTTCTAAAATTCAACTTTCTAAAAACACTATTCCCATTTTTCACTTATACCCCCTAAGTAACTTGGCTTTTCCAAATCACTTCGGATTTACACAATCTTGGTCTCATTAGAAGGTAACTGAATAACCTCTCAAATGACACGAAAAATCAAGCCAAAAGGGCAAGTTTTGACCTTTGAAAAAGTGGGCTAAACATAAAAAGAACGGTTTTAGCCTAAAATCCTAAATTAACCTTGAAATTAAACATTCTAATCTATCATTGGCAGTATTGGCCTTATTACAAAAATAAACCACCTTTAAACAATTAAAATAACTCATACATGATGACAAAAGACTTGAACCTTGCTCTCTTGTGTGGTGACACATACAAGAGTCTCTTCTTGTTGTCCTCATCAAAGACAAGGGGTGCTGAGCACATGAATCTAACACCCTTTTTAAGAGTTATAGTAATAACAAAGTCAACAAAAATCTTGTGAGGCAAGGAAGAAGCCAATATAGGGGGGATACCTTTGTCTGATGGATCTTGAAAAGCTAGTAAGGGATTTGAGAAGAAGTCTTGCCTGTGGTCTTATTTTCTTCTTTGCTGTCTTTTTCAAGCTCGCCCTCTTCACCAACACCATTTGCGGTATGACTACCACCATCAAAGGAATATGGTGGAATATGCAATGGGTAATGAAGGAGAAAACAACTCTTTTGTTTTGCTCTCCCGATGAAGAGAAGTTTTCGATGAAAAGAAGTATGGAGTGGATTAAAAAAAATGTTACATTCATAGATAGAAATTGTTTGTGAGAAGAGGGATGGTAGCATTTGTATCCCTTGCAACATATCACCGAAACACACATTTGAGGGCCTTTAGGTCTAGCTTAGATCTATCAGATTGGGAACATGAGAAAAATATGTGCAACCAAGTGGTTTTGGAGTGAGAGGAAACGAGAGTATTTTAATTGAAGATCTAAATGCAAGCACACGAGAAGGCACTTCATCAATTAGGTGACAGTTTGAAGAGCCTCAGACCAAAAGGTCTTCGGAACATGCATGGTGAACAAGAGAGTTTTAGTAATCTCAAGAAAATGATGGTTTTTTCAATCTGCCACCCTATTTTGTTTAGGTGTGTTTATACAAGTGGACTGATGAACAATACTAGATTTATTAAAAAATAAGCAGAAAGTTCTCTTGAAATATAATCATCTCCATTGTTATATCTTAGAATATGAAGTTCGGCACGAAATGTAGTAAACCATTTTGTGAAATGATTTAAAGGTGGAAGACATTTCACTTTTACACTTTAGAAGATAAACCCAAGTGGTTCAGGAGAAGTCATCCACAGAGGTAACATAATACTATGGTTCAAAATCTCGCGCGAGACGTATTGGTATCGTAAGCATGCGACACGAAAGGGCGATGTTCAACAAAAAAAAGGGCCATGTACAAGATCACGTGAGACGTTTTGTGTCTTGTGTACCCATCTCGCGAAATTAGCTCCTTAAAACTAGAACTCCACTTGAGTCCATTTCTTTTGAGAAGGGAGATTTGAGCCGGATCGAAGGATCAAACTCGAAACCCCAAATCTCAACAAAAACTTTGGTAAAATCTCCATTTCTTTTCTAATCCTTCTAAATTTTTATATGTTATACATTTTTGATAGATCTACACATTCAATTCATGGGAAAAAATTTGTGAAAAAAATATTTATTTATTAATTTATTAAAAAAATAAAAAAGTAAAGAAAATTCAAAAAATTATTTGAAATGGGCATTGTTTGGTCTAATTTTTTTATATGGCATACTGCATACTATTGTGCACATAATATGTCATTTTGGTACAACAACAACAACAAACAGCCTTATCCCAACTATTTGGGGTCGGCTACACGAATCCTGTTCTGCCATTCCGCTTTTAGGGTGAGGGGTTTAATTATAATAAGGCCTAAAGGCCACGTGTAATTTATGGAATTTAATTTATAGGCTTTTCCCTGTAATAAGGCTTGAAGGCCAAGGGTTTTCTTGGAATTTTAGGGGGATATATATGTAGCTGGTCGACAGCTAGAGTAGATTCCTTTAATTTAGAAGTTACGTAAAGATTTAGTCAATAAAAGGGGGGCTTCTACTGAGCTGGTCAACAATCCCTTTAGGAGTAGCTTGTAGGAGTTTTAGAAGTGTAGATTCTTTCCTGTGTGTAGTTTTAATTTAGGAATTACTTGGGGAGTAAGGCTAGCACAATTTAGAAGTTTCTAATTTTTATGGTTTCTAAATTGTTTCTGTTTTGAAGCCTATAAAAGTGGCCTTCACGACTTGTATTGAGAAGTTTTCCCTCTTCTCACGGTTGTTGCTGTGTGAATTATTCTAGGGGTGTGTGCCACTAGAAGCCTCATTCGATTGGGCCTCCTATTCTTCCCCCCTTCTTCTTGATCTTCTATCTATCTTTCTATTTATCTTCTTCATTCTTCTTCATCCTTTGTTATAAGTTTGATTGTTGAGATTGGAAGAACTCCACAGCTGAGGAGAGTTATGCATATTCAAATTCAGAACAGGGGAGTCCCAACATAGGCTGCTAAGGCCAGCAGAGATTTCTGGACAGATTTCAGTCAAAATCACCCTCCTTAGAACAGGTTCCTTTTGAATTCTTTCTGCAGGTTTTTTTTTACTTTTAAAAGCTAAGTACTGAATTCATTAAACTCCATTTAATTCTGTTTTGTATTCAGTGATTTTTCATTACCCTACCACTAGTTTTTTTAAATACCATTGCTGGATTTTCTGTAGCAGTCTGTTCTTTCATATATTTTATATTTTTTAAAATTTTGGATTGACCTAAAAATTTAAGTGTTGGTCCACCTATAGATCACCTATTAGCCTGCCAAATTGCAAACCTTTCCAACAAGTTGGCAAGGGTATTTTGGTCATTTCCTATCTGCTTCCCAGATTTTCCAGAACCTTGTTTTGAGTTAATTCTTGATCTAAGGTGTTATTTCAATTAATTTTGAGCCCACACCCACTGGAATCAACAGCCCCTAGGCTGTCCTGCACCATTAGGGGATGTTGAAAGAGGCATGTTCACACACTCAAGACTAAGTAAACCACAAATAGAATCTATTATGACAAGTAAAAGAAGATTATGGGATTAAAATAGGTGTTGTCACTTTTACCGAAAAAAAAAAAAGAAAGGAAAAGTTAAAAAAAAAGGAATAGGTGTTGTAACACTGGTGAGAATGATTCACACCATGCAATATATATATATATATATTTATTTATTTATTTATATTGTTTTTTATATCCAACTGTTACACAGTACAAGTACAGAGACATGATATACTAAAACAATGCAACCAACAAGTGAAAATACAACTTAGGCATCATGATCCCTCAATACCACATGGAGTTCCATGCTAGCTCGAAGTCAAAACCCATGTTATCACAATTTATTTATGTATTTTTGGTTTTTTACAAAGCATATTGTTATTTGCACGGGCTTTTTTGTTACCTCCACTCCAAATTCATTTTATGCACAGTACTACCCCTTTGTCTTATGTAAGTAATGTTGCTCAAGTATTGTAACTTCATGGATTCAAATAACTAAACTATCTATGTTCTTGTCATATGTTAAAACGTAAAGGAGATGATGCTTATAGAATCCATTGGATTAGATTCTTTAATCATAGAAAATGATAGAATAGACTGATAGTCTACCACTAGACTATAGACCTTGTGCAAAAACCACTTTGTTGGAATATTTTTATCTAGATGCATAGGGTTTACAATTTTTTCTTTAGATCCTTGGAGAAATCTTGTCCCATCTTTTATATCAGAGTATTTTTTTTTTTTTTTTTTGATGAATAGCAAAGAATATATATAATAAGAGAAGAAAAAAAAGAAGGGGAAACATACAAAGCAGCCAGTCTGCTACAAGAAACAACACAAAAAACAAAGACAAACTACATCAACACTCCGGTAAGAAATCCCCTTCAAACATAGAAGCTTGCCCAACACTCTACTTAGCTATTTTATTGGCAAAGGAGTTTTGGTTCCTTGGAACGTAATGTAACTCGGCATCCAAGTCCTTGATGAGAGACTTAATTTCAACAATGAAATGATGCAGTCTCCACGAGCCACAACTGTCCCCCCTTTCCCCAAGAGATGACCGTCAAGGAGTCCCCCTCTAAAATACATTTTTATATCAGAGTATTCAAATTAGAATGGTGTATGTTAAGTCAATAAGTCCACTGTTTAATAAGTATCTTTACAATCTTCTTTCTAGACATGAAAATAATCACATGTCAATCTTGATCTAATGTAGAGGTGGAATTATTCAACAATGGTATCAAGTGCTTGTGATAAGAATCCTTTTTTTTTTCTTCCCATGGACATGTTTTGTGGATGGCTAAGAAATTATTGATGTAGTTTAAAGAGCACTTCTTTCCTGTGTTTGTTGTATTGAAGTCTTTCCTTGTTCCTTAGTGCTCATGTTCATTTTGATGACATGAGTCATTGTTGTGATTCCATTAGGAGTGAGCATACATAGCTATGGCTCTAAGAACATAATTTTTAGGATCTGGCTGGGTCGGCTGATCTGGTGTTTGATTGAATCTGGATTATCCAGGCCGATATGAGTCCAGTTTGGGGCTGATTTGAGGTTGATGGGGCCGTTCTGGCTGATATACATGGCTAGATCGGTTGGACTTGGCCTATCCTGATCCAGATCGGGATTGGTTTGTCCTTGATTTCATATCTAAGAGTATATCTTGTATCATTTGGGTGATCTTGAAATCTTACGTATTCATTTCAAGCAATACAGATGTGGTGTCATCATTGCACTTGTTTCTTTGTTGTGGTCTTTGTGCTTAAGGAAAGCCCTTAGATTATTCTATATGTAGGTTCATGTGGGGGAGTATGGTGTGCACTGGAATTTCTTTTTCACACTTGCAGCTGTATCGGTTCTATCATCCATTATTAATGTGCATCCACAATATTGTGGCATTCTAGGTTCATCAATTCTTATAGGTATACCTCCAATTGGCTTGATCTATGTTTCATTAATGGATTCATTAAAAAAATGTTTAATTTTTCATTCTTCTTCCAGGGTACCAGACATGCTTGTTGTGTGGGCTAAATGAGTATCTGCTTTCTAACAAAAGGGAAATGGATATTATTAGCCAAAATAAGGAGGGCATTTTTAGTATATTCGGTGAGGATAACTAATGGAATCCCTTTCATGCTATCTTGATTGAAGTCCTTTCCTGTTTGTTCTTTTTAACTTGAAGTAATTTTTTGAGTTACATTATTCTTACATCTGTTTATTTGAGAAGCTTCTCTACATTATTTGTGAGGCCATATTGCTTATACCTTTTATTTTTTTTTGATAATTATATTGCTTTTTTTTTTTTACAAAATATATAGAGTGCATAAATGTTTTTTTTTTTTTTTTTTCTTTTGTTTTCTATTGCGTATGCGTGCTGGCCACCAGGGGGGTTGTTATTGTGCTTTCTGCGAATTAACTCATTTAATTCTCAAGAACTATAGGCTTGCACTTTTTCCATACATATATCAAAGACATGCCCTGGCTCAATACAATGATCCATTCTCTTGCCTCTTGAAACTTGTAATCACTGGTCTAAATATTAAGTCAACAAGGGCTGTCATTGATGCAGAACATCAAACAGCCCATACTCAAATTTGATAGGCTTATGCATGGGTATTTTGGGTTTAATATTTTTATATGGAAACAATTTTTAATTTTGTCACTTTTAGGTTTGTCAGCATCCCAATTTTGACTTGGTCCTCAAAGACTATTTCTATATGTCCTCAGGTAGGGCCTTGACGTTGGCCCATAAATTCAATATCCACAAGGTTAGTCAAGGTTAATTTCTTTTTATACAGGAGAAAGAGATGTACTAGGGCTTGAGACCAGCAATATCCTTTGTCAGTGCATTATGGGGCACATCGATGGGTTAGAGAAGGGTTGGAATGGTTGTAGGTTAGCTTTAGCTAGGTGATGGTCAAAGTGTTGCCATGGTGTAAATTGTCATTCAATGTTGAAATATATTGGCCGATATTTGTCAATGTCGACCATACTTGACACAAAATGTTACTAGAGTTTAAATATGAATCCTGGAAATACAATATTTCAATATAATACTAGGGCATTCCCTTTAAGTGACGTGCCTCATTCCCTGTATATGTCGAAAAATTGGTGAGGGACACCTCATTTCCCGAATGTGGCGAAAAAATGGCAAGGGGTGTTGCATTGGCACTCAAATGCAATGATAAGTATGCAAGGGTTCCCACACCATGGACGAGTGTGGGTAAAGAAGTTAGTCCAAGAGAGTAGGATTCGCTTAGCAACTTGGAACATAGGAACCTTAACAGGTAAGAGTATAGAGTTAGTGGACACTATGAAAAGAAGGAGAGTTAA
>JAOXJP010151756.1:0-13094 GCA_025762735.1 Platanus orientalis | reverse complement strand
TTCTAGAAAATCATTACCAAATTTCATTGATAATATTTTATTCAATACCAACAACATAGGATTTACATTAAATAAAATATAATTTTGTTTCTTAAACTGTTTCCCAATCGATTCTATAGACGTTTCCACTCGTTTTCTTCAAAGACTTCCACTTGCTTGCTGAATCAATTCACCGTGCTTCCCATGTTTGAAAAGTGTGCTTCCCATGTTTGGAAAGCGCGCTTCCCTCTACTTGGGAAAGGGGTTTGGAATTAGCTTCTCACCTTGTATCAAGCTTCCCTGTGACTATGTTCAAAACTACTAATTAAAGCTTCTAAAAATAAAAAATAATAAAAAATTAAAGCATTAAGGAACTGGACAGCAAGTAGGCTTCTTCATAAGTCCTTTATACTTCGACTTAGGCTTCCAAGAGGTTAGGTTCTCTCGAACCATTGCATTGTTGTCGCATCGGTTTGGTCATGTGCAATGTAGACCAATGATTGCATCAGTGAAGAAGAGTGAGACGATGCAAGTTGAAGGTGCTAGGACTAGAAGAAGACCAAAATTGGCCTAGATTGAAGTAGTAAGGAGAGACATGGAAGCTTGTAATTTTACGGCAAATATGGCCCTAAATAAAGCGGAATGGCAGAATAGGTTTTGTGTAGCCGACCCCAAATAGTTGGGATAAGGTTGTTTGTCGTTGTTATTGTAGGAGGACAAGAATGGGTATAAGTCCTTATGCCCTAACCTATGGGCATGATGCCATATTACCAATGGAGATTGTGGTTCCCTCCATAAGAGTGGCATTCCAAGAGAAGTTGAGTCCAAAATTTTTCAATGAAGCCATGATAATTGAGTTAGAAGATGTGGAAGAAATAAAATTAAGAGCTTTGGACACTAAGAAAGCAAATAAACAAAAAGTTTCCAGAGCTTATAACAAAAAAGCAGAAAAGAAATCCTTCGAAGGATAACTACTATGGAAGACAATTCTTTCTATAGGCACAAAATATCATGCTTTTGGTAAATGGTCATCCAATTGGGAAGGACCATATGAAAGATAAGTTATCCTAGGAGGAGCTTATATCCTGTAGGAATTGAATGGGTTAGTAATGAAGAAGGCTATAAATGAGTAGTATCTCAAGAAATATTTTCCCATCAATTGGAAAAATCAAGAGTCTACCATAAATTGGGTCAGGCATGATGATGTCAGACTAAAGCTCCTGTAACAGAAAGATTTCACAAAAGATTTAACAAGACATGTTCCCCACATAGGGAACATACAAAAATTTGTTGCGGCTCAAGGAAGGAATCTGACCAATCATGTTATTTCAAATTCATTATAATTCAAAATGATGGGGGGCATTGTTAGCGCCATAAAATTACTACTAAGATTAATGACTAAAATTGAGCCATGTGGCAGTATAATGAATGGAATAGGAAACAGTAATCCTTGAAAGAATTTGAATTTGAAAAGATAACTGATTCTATAGGTGGAAAAATCTTATCAAGAGGAATCTTTGGACCCATCAATTGGGAAAATCAAGAGTACCACAACTTGGGTTAAGCATGATGATGCCTGACTAAAGCTCCTATAACAAAAAGATTTCACGAAAGATTTAACAAGACATGTTTTCCACATAAGGAACGTACAAAAATTTGTTGCGGCTCAAGGAAGGAGTCCAGCCAATCATGCCATTTCAAATTCATTCTAATTCAAAATGACCATAAAATTACCGCTAGGATGAATGGCTAAAATTGAGCCATGTGGCAGTATAATAAATGGAATAGGAAACAGTTGTCCTTGATGGAATTTAAAATTGAAAAGATAACTGATTCTATAGGTGGAAAAATCTTATCAAGAGGAATCTTTTAAAACATTTACAAGGCAAATGTCTTATTCCATTGGAAGATTTCAGAATAATTGATTACTAAATGAGTTGTTAAACCATTATCCATGAAGATAGTTAGCAGAACAGGTGGCATACTTCCATTGGAAGATTTCAAAAGAATTAGTTACTAGATGAGGTGTCAAGTAGAGTTTATGAAAGAAGTTACAAGATGACAGATGGCAGACATCAAGAATGACATCTAAAAGAAGTCTATAACTGATTATGAGCATTATAAATAAGAGATGGAGGCACAAAACCGAGAACCTTGGACAATCATCAACAACTCATATACTTGGACACATAGACTACTTTCAAACATTTGTTACTTGTACTTTCAACCCTTGTAATCAAGCTAAGTATTGTTTGTTTAGTAATCCTTCAGTATCTTAGTGTTCATCAGATCATCACTTAGTGGTTGTAACTATGAACTTTGTTCAATGGATCAAGTCTTGTTTCATGTTATTGTGTTGGCTTTACAAGTACGTACGTTGCATGATTGGAGTCATCACTCCTCTTCATCATTCTTCCCCGTGAACAGACACATAGAATTCATTCAAAGTAAGGGGAAGAACCATATTTAGGATCTAAACTCTAAATTGCTCATATTTGGAATTCAATCCTGCCAAGAATTCGAAAACCTGTATTTCTTCAACATGCATCTTATAAGCAATTGTATCTTTCACACAAGATGGACGATATATGGTGTAGTGTTCCAACTCCTTCACATCTTCCTAATAGCAAAATAATAAATTGCAAGGAGCTGATTTCCTTGTTTAAACTGTGCAATCCTTTGTCTGAGCTTATAGACTTGGACAAAGCAGTTTCTAAGAACTAGTAGTGTTCGCTGATTTTTGGCTTCATAGAGTTCAATGGCAGTTTTGGTCTTCCACTTCCATTAACGAGGATCACCCTTTGGAGGAATGCCCGTCTCTCCAATCAGATACTCTTCCTTATCCTTCTCTTGTATATAAATAATAACTAATTTTGACCATATGAAGTAGTTACTTCCATCAAATTGTAGTGATTTGGACTTGGGAATGATTGCTAGTGAACTGAGTACTACTTGCATCACCCTTGCTAGAGTCAACAGGTGTCTGTCTTGAATTAACTTCAGACGTGGCTTATAGCCTGCAACACAAACCACAACCTATAAGTACTATACCAACCACACTCGGTTCTATGCCTCTTGTATTACTTCCTTACTATTCACGTGGCTACACAGCCCTAACCAACTCTTGTCTACAACAAATCACACCATATGGCCTTGTAGGTCACGACAGCTTATGTAAACCAAACACGTAAAACAGATCTCTGAGACCCCAATAGGCACCATCCATCAACTCCAACAATCAGTAACAGTGATCGTCATCTCTGATCACAAACAAGGTCTACCCCACTTTGAAAAAAAAAACTTGAAAGGAAGTCGTACAAACAACCTAGGCGATAAAATGGGGCTTTAAAATTGATCACAGTGACTTGGATACTCCACGGATTTGAGTGAGACTAAAACTCATGTGTCCTCATAAAAAACGACCCATCAATTCACTTTTAACCTTCATACAAACTCCCAGATTGGTCGTTTTTCACATATCTGGGATTTTTCAATTTTTTCTAAAAATCCTTGAAAAACATACTTTCCAATCTCCAAAAAATTTTGAAAAAATAACTACAAATCTGAAAAAGAAAATTATTCTTCACCAAACCATGGACTTTTGGGGTTTTGATACAATTTGACACTATATGGCCTATTGATGTCAATTGTGTTCTTCTTCATTGCTCTTCACGCAACATTCGCCCTCTTGTTTTGATACCAAGTTGCAATTTGTATAGAGAGAGATAGAAGGGAAGAAGAGAAAGGAGGAGAAGAAAAAGATATGCGACTTTGGGGAAAATACCCTATAATGTCTCATATAGTCGGTATATATAATAAGGATGTATTCACTATACATTACATGTGGTGTATAACCTGTATAAGTACTGTATGAGTCTATTATACTCCTGTCAACATACATGTAAATACCAGTCTTCAACGTCTCCAACACTCCCCCTTAAGCTGGTGAGTAGATATCTATCATTCCCAGCTTGCCAACAAAAACATGAACTATGCTCCACTAAGACCTTTTGTAAACACATCTACAAGTTGGTCTGAGTTTGAATGAAAAGAGTACATATATGTCCTTTCTTGAAATGATCCTTGATCAAGTGACAATCCACCTCTACATGTTTAGTTCAATCATGTTGCACTAGATCATGACCAATGCTTATCACGGCCTTGTCACAGTAAAAGCTCATAGGTCCTCTCATTGGGAAGCCCACTTCTACTAGTAACATCTTTAGGCACAATGATTCACAAATACCATGAACCATAAATTTAAATTCTGCCTCAGCACTGGACTTGGCAACTACCGACTATTTCTTGCTTCTCCAAGTCACCAAATTTCCACCAACAAAAGTATAATACCTTGAAGTAGATCTTCAATCTGTTAATGAACCAGCCCAGTCGGCATCAATATACACTTATACTCGACAATGCCCATATTTCCTATATAGTATACATTTTCCTGGACAACCCTTTAAATATCTGAGAATTCTATATGATGCTTCCAAGTGACCCTGAGTAGGTGCATGCGTGAACTAATTGGCCACACATACAGCATAAGTAATGTCTAGAGGAGTTAGAGATAGGTATATGAGTTGCCTTACCAACCTTTGATACCTCCCAACGTCAATTAATCTCATATTGTCATTCTCCTTGAGTCTGTGATTGTCTTTATGAGTGTAGCAAAAGGTTTGCATCCTGCCATTCCCGACTCTTATAACAGATCCAATACATACTTTCTCTGAGACAAAACAATACGTTGCTTGGACTAGGCTACTTATATCCCGAGAAAATATTTTAATGAGCCTAGATCCTTTATTTCAAACTCCTTTGCTAAACTGCTCTTAAGCTGTACAATCTTTACTTCATCATTTCTTGTAACTACTATGTCGTTTACATAAACTATTAGGGTTGTTGTCTTGAGGCCATGATGTTTGATGAAAATAGTGTGGTCTACTTAGGCTTGTTTATATCTTGCATTTACCATGGCTGTCCTAAACATTTCGAACTAGGCTTATGATGATTGCTTCAAACCATACAACACCTCCTTTAGTTTGCAAACTTTTCCTTTGGCATTAGGCATGGAAAATCTTAGTGGTGTAGCCATATATACTTCCTCCAAATCCCTATGTAAAAAAACATTTTTCACATCAAACTGCAAAAGGGGTTAATCCTGATTTGCTGCTACTAAAATAAAGGCCCTAACTGAATTCATTTTTGCAATGGGGGCAAATGTCTTTTGATAATCAATACCAAATGTTTATCCGTTGTGTTGACAGCAAATTAACTAACTCTCCCAAAACCTTAAGGTGTTAGGAGATACACAAATTAATATACTTCAACACCCCTCTCAGGAGGAACACTATTCTCTCCTAGGAACACACTTGGAGAGCTAGGCACGGGTCCACACAACGCGTACACACGCAAACAACTCTACATCTAGGAAAATACTTCTATTGGGATTCGAACTCACGACCAAACCTGCTCTGATACCATGTTGACAATAATTTAACCAACTTTCCCAAAACGTTAAGGTGTTAGGAAATACACAAATTAATGTACTTCAACACGTTGGCCACCAACCTTGCCTTGTATCTCTTCACAGTGCCGTCAAATTTGTATTTGATAATAAATACTCATTTACATCCAATTAACTACTTCCCTCTAGGTAGGTTAACTAGTTCCTGTGTTTTGTTTCTTTCTAATGGTTTCATGTACTCTTCCACAACATCCCTCCATTTAGGTTGTAAAATAGCCTCAAATACATTGCGAGGAATAGAGATAGATGACAAGGCAATAGAAAAATTATGGAATGATTGTGACAATGCATGATATAAAACAAAGCTTTGTAGAAAGTCCGAAGAATCAGTAGCTCATTTATTTCCCTATTGTCTGTTGGCAAGTGCGTTATGGGGTGAATTTCTTCAACGATTTGGGCTTTCATAGGTCTTTCCTCATTCTTTTTTGAATTTATTCATTGTGGTATCATGGGAAGCATGGGGTCCTTTCTTAAAAAGGAGTGTTGGTGTGGAAATGTAATCCCTCACGTAGTTTGCTAGAGCCTCTGGAAAGTGTGGAATGAGTGTTTTTTTAGACAAAGTCGTGCCCATTCAACAAGTCAAGGATTGGGCCATTGCACTTCTTGATTGTTGGCCATCTCATATTCCTTGTTTTATTGATTGTGATTTTAACTCTTGGATCTTTGATTCGTCAGCCCTTATCTCTTAGTTGTTCTTGAGGTTTGGAGGGCTTGTTCTCCCTATGTTTTCCCGCATTTTAATATATTTATTTTTTTATCGGTTAAAAGAAATAAAAATAAAAATAAAATAAAGTTAGACATTGGGTGCTTAATAGAAGTCCTTACACCCTTTCTAAAGGCAATGGACTGATCTAGATTCAAGTTGTCATCAAAGGGGTTAAGGAACAAATGGATCATTACTTGCCTTAGAAACTGGTTCCGAAGTAGACTCTTAGAGTGGTTTATAAGAAGTTAAGTCTTGTCCTTATACTTCTTGTTTCTAGAAAAATTGTAGGTCTTTCTCCCCCTTTACACCATCACTACCTCTATCAAAATGATATATGGGAATAGGAACTAGAAGTGGAACCGAAGATGGCAATTCTTCACTCATAAATTGTTCCCACTGAAGAGATGTCTTACCAGATGAAAAAAAAAACCGAATGGATTTAAAGGAAGTGACATCCCTTGATACAAACTTACGATGAATGGGTGGATGATAATACTTATAACCTTTCTGATCAACTCCATAGCCTAGAAAGACACACTTAAGTGTCTTAATGTCTAATTTGGAGCGGTCAGATTTAGGTACATGGACATAACAAATGCAACCAAATGTTTTAGGTGGAAGAGCAAACAATGGAGAGTTAGGGGATAACACTTTAAGATGTGACTTATAAGAAAGTACGTGAGAGGGCATCCTATTTATGAGATAGACAACGGTTTCAATGGCTTCGGACCAAAAAAATCTTATTCACATTCATAGTGAACATGATTGCATGGCTAATCTCTAGAAGGTGTTTATTTTTTCCTTCCGCTATCCCATGCTATTCAAGAGTACCTAGGCATGTGGGCTGGTGAATAATTCTAGACTTATTAAAAAAGAATTTCAAGTCACGAGAGAGATACTCCCCTCCATTGTTAGATCTCAAGAGTTGGTGTTTAATATTAAATTGAGTACAAATCATAGAATAGAAAGATTTGAAAGCAATACTTACATCACTTTTATTTTTCAACAAATAAAGCCTTATGATTCTCAAATAGTCATCCATAAAAGTCACAAAATACTTAAAATTAGACAAAAAAAAGTATTAAGGGAAAGACCACACACATCAAAATGCACAAGTGAAAATAGAACTGAACCCTTATCATTATTACTGACTAGATAAATCGACCTACGATGCTTTTCCAATTGGCAAGGTTCAAAATAAACATTATACTTAGAAATTGAAAGTTAAGGTAACATTTTCCTTAATACAGTACAAGACAAGTGACCAAGTTGACAATGCCATGTAAACAACTCATTTGATGTGGAAAGAGATACATCCCTCTTTATTTCAGAGGTAACTACTGGTGGATTAGAGTCTAGAATATAAAGACCATCCAACTCATGCTCCAAACCAATCCTTATCTTCATCTCCATGGTCTAAAACATACAGTAGGAAGGAAAAAATGTAACACAACAATTAAAATTCTTTGTGAGGTGGCTAATAGACAACAAGCTCAGAGTAAAGTTGGGAACATAAAGAATGAGGGATAGACACAAATCTAAAGTGACAAGGATATCTCCTTGACCAACAACAAAAGAAATGGAACCATCTACTATTTAATCTTGTATTTTTCAGAGCAAACATGATATGAAGTGAATTAAGAGAACATACCAATCATGTGGTGAGAAACCCCTAAATCAATGATTTAGGAGCACTGAGGAGTGGTAACAGACGCTGACAAGGTGAATGCAGATGTACCTGAGTGAGCAAAGGATGATGTAGGGGATGTGGAAGAGTGATCAAGCTATGAAACAAAATGTCTGAAGGCTGCAATCTTGTCACTGGATATACTTCCTCCATCAGGCGAAACAGGGGGCATTTTAGTAGGAACCATAGTGAAGCGAGATAATCCCAATTCCCAAAAGCCTCAAGTAGTTAACAAAATAACAATGCAGAAGCAAGATATCAATGTGCATAACCAAAAATTAAACTTGAAAATCACAAGTAGCTACAAAATTTAGAAAATCAGAGAATAGAGATATAGAAAAGGAAATTAGGAGGGTTTAGAATTAAAAATAGAAGAAAATAGGAAGAAATGACCCAAAAGAGTAATTTTATAATTTCTAGATAGAATCCTAAAATTACCAAAATACCCCTACGTCCTTGAAGGTCCTATGATCCAAATTTCATAGATTTTGGATCAAAATTGAAGGAAATATTCAATTCTAAAGTTTACTGTTGTCTAGGTTTGAAGAATATAATCAAGATTGATTCTTGATAAGTTTTTTAATTAACGAAACAATAATAAACCTATGTAAGTAAAGAATTCAACAAGAAAAATAAATAATCAAGAAACAAGAAGCAAGAAGAAAAAATGGAGAAAGAGAGATGACGATTAAAGAAAGGGAAGAGAGAACCACTTACTCGTGGCAAGAAGAAAGGAGGAGAGAGATTTGGGGAGCCCATGGCTACAACCGAAAAAAGAGATACCTACCCACTCGTGGGACTAAAAACACACCAAAAACACACCAATTTTTATTTCAATATTCAAAAACTGAATTACAACTTAACATCTCTTCTATCTATAAACTTGACTCACAAGACTCTTTAACTCATTAGGACTCCTATTCTAAACCGACTTCCTAAACAAAAGACTTCTTAAAAGATAACTCTTATTTTCAAAAACTCCTAATTAAAACTCCCTAATTGCATCTAAACCCCTAGTATTTAGTGTTTTATTACATAAAATCTAAATTAAGCCACTTTTCTTTTTTTCTAGAAACAACTCTTAAATAAAATAAATTCAAATAAACTAACCCTAAGAATTCTAGAAACGTCCCTAAAACTACCCTAACCACTTGGTCCACAGTTATTACATTCCCTGAATAACTCTAAATAACCCACACAATACACATGTCTTGAATGGGGCCACCTACAATAGTCGCTTCATGTTGTCTGCATCATATAGAGGGCAGCTCTGTGGGTGTTAAAGTTCACTAAATATGTACTAGGTCTATGCCCTCCAAAACAACCACCTCCTTTGCCACTACCAAACCCACCCCGATGAAACTGACGAGGGGTTAAGTTTTGGAGGCATCCATGGAGGCCCCAACATTGATCTCTTGTGTGCTTGGACCAACCACAATGCTCACATTTGAGTCAGTCTCTGTCATTAGATGAATTACTAAGTCTTGATCGCTTATCATCCACAATACTAAATCTTTTTTTTTTTTTTCTTATAAAATTAACATTGAATCTTGGAGTTTATACTTTATTCAATGCCAATAGCATAGGATTTACATTAAATAATATAAAATCTAATTTTCTTGGATCGCTTCTTAGTCGATTCTCTAGAGGCTTTCATTCACTTCCCTAAGTGGTTTCTAATTGCTTCCCTAATCGCTTCACCACGCTTGCCAAATGTGGGAAGCATGTGTTTCCCACTACTTGGGGAAGCGGAATGGAATTGATTTCCTAAATGAGCTTTACACCATGTACCAAGCTTCCTTGCAACTATGACCATGGCTCCCCGAGTTGACTCCAATGACTCAAGTCAAGTCAATTATTGAGCTATCCAGGTCAACAAACTTTGTGTATAAATGACATCAATATCTCTCTAGTTATCCTGACAACATTTTTGTGGTTTGCATTTTTGTAGAGCTTATTATGTAGGTGAAATAAAAATATTCTTTGGATAGATTACAAATATAATGGGAAAGAAAAAATACTTCAAATCCTCCGAGTCCCTTGTGAGTTTCACCAAAATTTCAACTTGGTCAAAGTCATGAAATTCAACCTGTTGTTTTAAAGTGCATCCACATGCATTTTCATACGCATATGTATGAAGAATAAAGATTGCATGCATAAAATGTCATGATGAAGCATGTGAAACGGTAATATGAACAATTGCATGCATCAATCATTACATGTGCAATAGTACCCAAAAAAAGCATTACATGAGCAATATATGACATTTAATTATCATAATGTTGTGGTATATGTTATAGGTAACATAGTTTGAGCACAATGATGGAATCCATCATGGCATGACATTTATTTCATTTCAATATTTTTCCTTCATTGAGCGCTAAATTATATCTTATAAATTTAATTTTATAACACCATGTGGCATCCTTGGGGTTGGGACTTATTGGACCGAATTTTGTGTTGCTTCTGTCTCTGGTTATACTGCTGTTTATTAGTTGGGAGCAAAGATGGTGCAAGCTTTAACAATTTAATGAATTGGAGCTGTGCAATTGGCTATGGGTTAGGGTCAACTAGCCCTTTGAGCCCATCATTCAATTTTGCTCTTGAACTTGCTAAAAGTTCCCAGGTTTGTCCTGTACTAATTTTCCTTCACTCATGTTCATTACTCCTTTTTAGTTTTATTTATATAAATTTGGTTGTGTTCATAGTTCATTGAGGGATCTTTATCTGGTTTCAAGCTGCTTATATGTTTAGTGAACACAGATGATCTTGTTATAGTTTGCTTTGTACTCCCTTTAACTTGCAAATGTTTTGGAGTTTGGAGAATGTCTCGTGGTGAAATGTTAATGGATATGGAACATCTTTACCAATTTTCTATTGTAACTTGTACAACAAGCACAGCATACTTCATCGTTTTACATCTTCACTTTTAGTGTTTTTCTATAATCTCTATTTCTGATATTCAAATTGTGGCCTGCTTCATAGCAGAAATGCTTTGCCTAGTCTTAAATCTTTTATTGCGCAGGACAACCAGTATGTGTGGTGCAGTCATACAGCTGGAGTCTCTAGACCATGGATGTGCCAACAACCCCTTCATTTAGACATGCAATCATGGACCTTCAAATCATATCAGCCAATCTTAACTGCCTGTAGTATAGTCTTTGTTCAGACCATTAAAATGTACTTTGTCAAACATAGATAACCGGCCTCTTGGATGAGATGCAATTTTTATTAATTGGCATGATGAAGGTGAAAGGACCAAGCTTCAGAAGCAAACTCAATAGGATGCATTGCTTGTGATGGGCTACAAAGCTGAGAAATAAGACCCTTGTTCCATGAGTCACAAATTTATCATGTTGTTTCTCTTTTTTTGGTTTTTCATCTAAAAGCTTTCCTAAATTCATTGATTTGGTTTCATTTAGTGAGGTTATTCAATTATCTTTTTCAAAGTGTTCAAGAGCATGTGATTTGGATATGATTTTAGCAAGTAATGAGCAATTTTACATTCAAGGTACAGGTCTGTGATGAGAATTACTATTTTTGGTGTCTAAAGTAGATTCTTATTAGATTTGGGATTTAATTTGGTAGGAATACTTTAAGAAGTTTTTATTCTTGAAAATTGTGTGAAAATTATAATGGATCAAAAAGTTACTTGTTGGAACTTTGTAAGAGTTCTAGTGTGTTATAAGTCTCTCGTATGTGGGTATGATGTTGAGAGTTTTTTGAAGTCCTGATTAGGGAATGGGAGTCTATATAAGATCTTGAATTAAGCCGACCCCAAATAGTTGGGATAAGGCTGTTTGTTGTATACTATTTTAGATTTACAGTTAATTTTAAAATGATATATTATTATGTAAAGGGTTTATGCAGTGTGACATTTTTGGTAGTTGTACCATTATTTATGGCATTTAGTTTTTAACTGTGAAGTATCAATCATATGAAATCAATTTATTACTTTAACAAAAAATTTATAAAAGCACAAAATAAATTATGTGGTATTGAGGGAAGACAGCCTCGAGTTTGCTTAGAATTCCATGTTGTATCTGAGGAACCATGGTGCAAGAGTTATATTTGGACTTTTTGGTAGTACTGGTGTAGTTTATCATGTTTTGCCTTTTTATTATGTGACTATTGGATGTTACAAATCTAATTTGTATGGTAATGAATTATTTCTTATTGCCAGTGATTCTCATATAAATTCCTTTTTTAGTGTCTAATCATTTTGGTTTTGACATTCTCTGAAGTTCTTCTGAAATTTCCATATTTTCCCTTTCCTTCTTAATTGGCGAAATTATCGTTTCATTTTGATTCTTTCCAATGATAAATGATATATCCCTCTTTCTCGTGGCACTATTTCCCATCGACACTGAAAGTTTGAACCTTGGCAATAACATATGTCCCATATTTAAAATGGTTCGGTGAAAATGCTACCTAGCAAACCATGAGATATATGTTATAAAGTCTAACAGAACAACATTGCATGAGAGTGGAATAATTAAAATGTTTGTAGACATTTAACATTGATTTGCAACTTTGCAATTTCTAAAAGGCCAGCGTGGTACTAAATTTCTTCATTATATGGATTTTTTTTCTATTATCTTTTTATTTTTACTTCTCTCTTGATCAGGTAAATTTTCTCAGAAGATACATACTCTAAATTTTGGCAGATACCGTACACCGAAGGACAACATACATGATGAAGGTTTCATAGAAAAAGAAAAATCCTTTTTCAGCATAACAGTTGTGAAAGTCCTATCTTATCAAACATTTTTTCTTTCTAGATCAACAATTGTGAGTTAAAATAATAAACCAATAAATCATCAGTAACCCACATCTCTAGGACTGGTGATCAACAATTATAGACGTCTTACACTTCAAATTAGTTGAATCAGCATGGACATTTAATATGTACTTAGTTTCCCCACAGATATAGAAAACCAAAGGATGTAAAGTGACAGACATGATTAAGTTTGCTAACTCTAACATGAAGGTCATTCCTTTTCTTGGCTTAATTGGATAGTGGTTGGATTTCAACTTTGTGGTCATAGATTCAAAGGGTTTGTACATGAAGAGATGGTCTTTTTTGTTCTGATGAATTATGGAGTTATCTTTGAAGTTTGAACAAGTTTCAAAAGATGCTGCTTCTTATCATGTTCACATCAAAAGATCAATTTCATTACGATATATATATATAT
>JAOXJP010151745.1:0-13094 GCA_025762735.1 Platanus orientalis | reverse complement strand
AGTCTCAATGTCTCATAACATAAATACAATCTTCAACCTCTCTAATCCTACCTGCCAGAACCACTAAGAAACTATCTCCTCATCATTTATGGTATCAAATTTAGGGTGAGCTTGACAAACTCAGTAGGCAACAATAAACTAAGGAATAACGGATCAAGACTTTTGCATCTATTAAAATGAAATAGATAGTTGCATATCTTTTTATCAATATATGGAACTGAACAATTAAATATTACATAAACATATACTGAACTGAACTGAATAGAACATGTAATCTAGATACATAAGCCAATATAGATAACAATCCCAGAAGCCATTACAGGCAACAATTCCATAAGCCAATACAAAGAACAATTACACCATTTAATCTCTAGTGATAAAAGCCACATGATTCACCAATTTTATCTCTGATAAGAAGAGTCACATGATTCATCAATTTATCTTCGGTGAAGAGCCACATGATTCACCAATTTTATCTCCAGTGAGACGAGCCACATGATTTACCAATTTTGTCTCCAATGAGAAAAACCACATAATAACCATTTATAATCCCTAGTAAAATGGTCATTCACACCATAAGCTAGGTTTGTAACACCACGCACATGTGTTACGTAACTAGTCTCGGTAATCAGACTATGTTTCATCTTGACCCAGTGTAAAGACCTTAGGAAAACCATGGAACAATGACCAATCACATGGGTGGACCATAGAGACACTTAAGGGCCTGAAAAGACCCAACATATACAAACCTGCACCACCTTGATCGATCATACCCCCAGGCAAGTCCTTGCAATAAGGGGTCCGAGTGCTCGCCGAGTGAAGCGAGCGATTTGACAAAAAAGTCCAAAACTGATATTTTGGAAAATATCACGCGGAGCACTCACATGACCATGCAAGTGATCATGCCTACCACTCGTGAGCACTAGCAAGGATAGGCGAGTGATTGTGAGGGGGTACCCCGATCACTCGTGGCTCTAGGGGAGTGCTCACCAAGCCTAGTTTTGGAAAAAAATGGGGATATTTCACATGAAATCTTTTTATAAGGGACACTCTCATATTAGGACGAGTATATTACCTCACTTTAGCCTAATTTGGGTTAAAATACACCTAAGGCACTAAAGAGAATAGAAGGAAGAAGGAATTAGGGAAAAAGAGCTCACCTAAGCAAGGTAAGCTCTAAATCACCTAGATCTAGACTTATATAGTAAGATTTTGGAGAATTGGATCTTAGATTCTTACTCTTCTATGATTTCTCATTGAATCCATATCATTAATTGTAGAGGGTGACCATTGAAGGAGGATTGATCAAGGTTTTAAAGGCTTTAAAGAAGATAGTAAATACTCTTGCAAACTAATGTCATTTTCATCTTTGTTTCCTATAGATCTTTGTGAATTGATGGAGAATCCCATTGTTGGACTATTTTTTATTGAAAACCATGAAAGTTCTGTTATAAACTGATGACCTTATGATTGAAAGTGAATATCATGTGAATTGGGTGCTATTACCATCACTTATGCTAAGTTTCCTTTGATGAATCCATGCTATCTATTGGAATCATATGTGAATTGTTTGAAATTTTAAACCTATGTATGTTTTGATCTCATGTTGCTTGCTATTGATAGATCCATGAATTTTCCTTTGAAATCCATATGTTATACATGTAATTGACATGGATCTAAGATCGTATTGATAAGAATTCCTATGCAATTCCCTATTATGGAGCATGATATAATTGATCTAAGTGAATACTATTGAATTGTCATATGAAATGTCAATCCCTTTGAACTAATATGAAATTGAACATGAGGAAAATTGTATTTGACTAAAATTAAGCATGATTGAACCTTTGATTCCACATTTGGACTATGAAATATGAACCAAAGATTTGCATTATCAATTCCTTTGAACAAAGCAAAGATCTCATGATGTGAAAGATCATAAGAACTATGAATTATTGAAAACCTACTTGAATGGATGATCATATGTGATCTATATGATTGAAATACAAGTAATTGAATAGGAAAGGTGAATATATCATGATCAGAACTTGTTAATGTATGTCAATCCCATGGACAAACCAAGGAGTGGTCTATGTCTTGTACGTGTCCTATGTTCTCACAAGTTCAAGACATGAAGACAAGGTAAACCAAAGACTTAAAGAAGAGACTGAAGACTACCTCGGATTTTTCCACACCTATCAAGGTAATGAGCATGCATTGCAAAACATTTTAAGACCTTAAAATGAACATAAACATGGTGGTAAATCCCTTTCAAAACCTAAGAGAAAATTTCTCAAAAACCAAGCCCCAAGATAGCCAAATATAGGCCACATAAATCTTAGGTTGTGATGGATCAGAGATCTTATGATCGATCACAACCTAGATTTGGGTCCCTTCTGAGACAGCCAAGGGCCAAGCCCCATCTCCCGTGATTGAGGGCCAAGCCCCATCTCCCGTGATTGATCACGAGTTAGATCACAGATCCCGTGATTGATCATGAGATGCCTAGGCCTATAAGACTAATCTGTGATCGATCAGGGATCTCGCAATCGATCATAAGGGCATTTTTATCAAATGAAAAATTTCCCCCCATGCGAATATTTCAAAATTTAAACCCCATTTTATGAAAATCAAGGGCTAAAAAGCCTTGCTAGCTTTTAAAGGTTCAAATCCAATGGTTATGGAGGATAAAAATAAGGGTATGCTTAATACAAATTTAAATTCTCGAAATGGATCCTAGAGGAGGGCAAATAGGATCTATAAACTTATTTAAAATTCTTTTAAATAACTATTCACCCTCACTTGATTTACTTAAAATCAATATGCAATGAAAATTCTTTTAATAAAGTAAATTACTTTTCTATAAACTTATCATAGACAACGGGGCTCCATCATGCACTATAGTGCTACCTATATTAGAGCGGGAGTAGGGCTGATAAGTTCCCTAAGGTTGCTTGATTAATCCCTTTTAGAATAACCTTAGTTAGAGTCACTTAGTGTGTTAGGCTATTTTGCATAATCATAGTAAACATAAATAATCAATAGCGATAAAACACAAACAATCCACAACACCAAAGATTATAGTGGTTCGGCCCTTTGGCCTATGTCCACTCTCCAACTAGCTTCTCCGAGCCTATTTAATTTTTATTAATAGTTTTGTAACTAGTACATGACAAATTAATAAACTTGAAAATTTTCTTATAAGTAATAGAGAATCCACTCCCTTATAAGTGCACTCCCAGTGAGTGGGAACACTCCATCTACTGACTCTGTTGGACTAACTCGCACTGGTGACTCCGGCAAGTGCTTCATGAACAATGCCTTTGGTGAATCAATTAAAGGCTGAGAATCCACCTTTGGTGATTTCAGCAAAGGCTACGAACAAGTTGAAGATGATGACAATATTCTTCCTTCGGGCTACCATTTGTATAAGAGAATTTAACTATTAGGAACCAACCCTCTTTCTTGCTTCCAAAGAATTTAATTGAGGAGCTTTGGGAGGCTTACAAAGACCTTGAATACATTTAACTATGAAGAGAAACTCTCAAGGTCATTGGCCAACAATAAGGATTTAACTCATAGGATTATTGGCCCACTCTTGGGCTTTTTCTCACAAGGATTTTACTATATGCTCATGTGTGTGAGTTCCCTTCTCTTCTTGGGGCTTAAAGACCCTTTTTTATAGAGGTTTAGAAGAGCATTAATTCATCCCCCAATGGCTATATTCCAACGGTAAAAAAATTAGCCATTATGGCATTTTAAAATTCAAACTTTTGAATTTTTCCGCCTAGGACTAGTCCTGGGAACGCTAGGACCTTTCCTGGGGCTTCCTGCACCTGGGGCCACTCTTGGGTGTTTGGGACTAGTCTTGGATGCTATGACCAGTCCAACATTGCCAAGACCGGTCCCCAGGTCTTGTAAACTCCATTTATGACTTTTTAGGTTGTTTGAAATTGCTCTAAAGTAATCCTTGAGGGGGTGAATAGGATTTCTCAATTAATTTACCCCTACTTAATTTTATCTTATGGTAGTGTTTAAACCCTTTTTTAAATTAAACCAAATGTGTGTCTGTGCTTCAATGTGTCTACTTAAGTATAATGTCAAATATATGCTAGAAAAAAGTAGTAAAGAGCATCAAGATAAAGAGAAGCAATCACACAACACAAACCACAAGAAGAGATGCGCTTTGGCACTTGATCCTATGTCCACTCTTCTAAAGCTCACTACCAAGCTTAGGTATATTTCATTTAGGCACTATTACAACCTAGGTCAATATACAAACCTAACTACTTGCTCACAAGTAAGCTAAACAAGAAAACTTGGTGTCTCCAGTGAGTGTGTACTTCTTCTAGTATCTCTGGCAGAAGTAGTCAACCTTTCGGTGTCTTCGGTGGAAGCAAAGCAAGAATAATAATAAATATGAATGCAAAGTCAAGCAAATATTACCACAAGTTGGTTTATGTTGCTAGTTGCATAATAGTGGGGTGCTCCTTGTTAAGCTAGCTTGCCTTAGCTACTCACAAGCTTCAAGTACTTGGCTCTAGTGCTCCTTGAGCTCAGCTAAATCTGAGTTTCCTCTAGGGAAAGTGCTCACCACAACTTCTCCTTAATAGTGGTAGAGTAGTGCTCAAGAGGAGAGAAAGAGGTAGTAGATATAGTATAGTATGCTAGCTACTCAAGCTCAAAATCTATGGGCAATGGAGGTTTATAAAATGGAGAAGGCTCTCAAAATAGTATGCCTCTTAGCTCTCTCATAGAATGCTTGGAGTGCTGGAGATATTCTTTACCCTTAGGGAAAAGATCTCTTTTATAGTATTGAGGAGCACCCATGGCCTTAGGATTGGAATATTTTACAAAGGAGGAAATTTTGGACCTTTGGATATGAAAAACGGAGTTCAAATTTCAAATCACTCATTAGATTTCGTAATAAAATAGTATTCCAAAAATTCGCTCCAAACCAATTACTTGATCCGCAATTGATTTTGGCTCGAAATCAATTTTGGTTGTTGCACATACTCGTAATCAATTACGAGTTTTGAAACAAATTTAGAGTCTAAGAAAATCTCTCCAAACTCATAGTGAAATCAATTTGACCATATGGGTTTTAAGCTCAAAAGTCTCAGATTGAGTCAAAACTTATGAGCAAAACCGATTGCAAGATCCATAATCGATTTTGACTCCCAGTTTCTAAAAAACTGATTTAGGCACTTGAGTGGGGTCTATCCTTGGGTATCTTGACATTGGCATGTGTGTGAGACCTAAACCATGTCTAGGTTCATTTTAAGGCATTAAATATGATATTCATGCATGCTTTATACCTTCTTTGGTATACTAAGTTTTCAGTCTCTTTCTCAAGTCTTGGGTCCTTTTTGGCTTCATGTGTTGAACTTGTGAGATCATAGGACACTTCCAAAACTCCTACTACTACCCAATTAACCATGGGATTGAAATACATCAACAATCCCCCCCTTGACAATTTCATGGAAAAACCTAAGTACACATAGATATACAAAATATATGGTTCCCCACAACCCAAAGACATGGACTCAAATAATACACAAGAATTGGCATTTCAACTAAATAACTTGATCTTCATCACTTGTGCTTTGAGTCAATAAGCCCTTCAAGCATAACCACAAAACAACCACCTTCCTCATGCCAAAAGACTAAGGTATGAGCAATATAGTTAAGCAATAGTAGGCATGAGACAATATATGAAATGAGCAATAAGTTACATGTTAAGTTGTTTTGTTTTAGGTTGATTTATACTCCCCATATTTTAGTGCTCTCACTAAAGTGTGTAGAGTGTCATAACTCTACAACTCTCTCTCCCTATGTCTCCCTTATGTGTCCTATGTGTAGAGTGTCTCCCCCTCACTCTCACAAACAACAAACCTCATGTGGATTTAACTTAACTCTCCTCCTTTTTAGCAAAAATTGACAAGCAAGTATAGTATGAATACAAGTAGCCACATAATGGAAGAGAAAGTGGGCAATAAAAAGATACATCATAAAAGAAAAGTTAATGCCCATAAGGCTACAAAGGTAAGTCTATTAGGGGACTCCCCCTTGGTACAAGTCATAGAACCAAAAAATAATCTAACATCAAGCACCTATAGGGAAGAACCATCTATACAAAAAAAAAAAAAAAACATAGCTGGGTGAAACCAAGGTCAATCAGACTTAGAGCCACTGCTCTCGGTAGCAATGACTTGATCAGCTCCTACATCATCATCATCTCCATCCTCCTCATCTCCTGATGTACTGGCCACAATGGAGTCACCACCACCTGTAGCACCACCAGTTGCCTCCTTTTCCTCAAAATGTGGGTCCTCTCATAGTTGTGGAGAAGTAATGTCGAAGGCCTCCACTCCCTCTAGCTAGGCATCAAAATTAGAACCACTCATAGACCCCAACTCAATGGGATGATCAGGGTGGTCTGTGTTGTAGCATGCCACTAGTTGCCTCTGGTTTGAGGCCAGGGTCCTTTGATTCTTCAAGACTTTCAAGACCTTCCTCATGAGCTTATGGAGCAAGCCCATCATAGTAGACTTGACTAAGGTAGAGAGAGATCATGATGGTCCAGGTGTTAGGGAGGATGAATCTGTGGTTTTCTCAATGAGGGCCATCTTATTGAGAGTGTCGTGCCCTACATCTCTCCCATCCTTGTGACCCTTAGGTTCCACCTTAAAGGGCACCTTGACAGCCTACAAAATCTAAGTAATGAGGGTCAGATATGGAAGACTACCCATGGAGTGCATTGCCTCATGTGCTCTGATCATCATATAGCAGATGATGGATGAAAGATCTATCCTCTTAGAGTTGAGGGTGACATCTATCAGGTCTACCATGTCATCAGTGAGGATGCTCTAGTTGGTGGTGGGGAGGATGTTGTAAGTGAATATCCAATGAAGGGCTTGGACAATAGACCTATAATCCTTGTGCAATAACTTCTCAAGCCAATTCAAGAACCGGCCACATAATCGCTCAACCATTCCACCATTTTTCTTCAGGGTGAGTTTGTGGATTAGGAAGACAATGGGGTTTTGAGGACATGGAACCCCAAATAGACATGAGATGATAGTGGGGCTAACCTGCACTGGGAGATTAGCAACCATGGACTAAAATAAGTGCTCCTTATTGTTGGTATCAAATAAGTTGGTGTAAAAGATACGCACAACCTCCTCTTATACTGGTCCAGAAAATGAGATGAGAGGCATCCACTACCACCCCTCTAGCATCTTGGTTAAGCATGTCATCCATGGTGTCTCTGGATCGGCGGTCCTTTTTGTGATGATCGATTTATAGGAGAAGATCCTCTAGTATCTCTCCAGACTTATGGCATCGTGGCATGGCAAGAAAGATGCTACATTCCTTTTGGTATAAGGATAAGGAGGTGATCCAACCATAGGACACTTCCTTGGATTCCGGGAAGGGTTAGAAGAGGATCCACCCTTAGAAGATGCCCTTTTTATACAGGGATGTATGATTTCTAGTAAAAAGTGTAAGATTTGAGATCTGAAAGCAAGGGGGTGATGTTGTAGAGCTCTAAGAGACCAAATGCATGTTTTGTGTTGGAGAAATGAGGGAAAATCAGTGTTTTGGGAAATTTTAAATCGTATGCAAATATTTGGTTAAAATTGCCCTCAAAATCGATTGCGTGATCCATAATTGATTTGGACAAAATCGATTACAAGATCTACAATCGATTTGGGCGAAACCGATTAAGAATCTAGCAATCAATTTTGATTGTGGGTCTTGAGAAGTTTTGCTCAATTTTTTGAAGTGGGATCTCCCCACTTTCTACCATAGTGTTACCCAAACCTCGTTTCACCCTTAATCTCTCCCACACTACACCATGACCTTGGGAAAACCAAAAAATTGGTTCCCCTAAATGGTACACAATCTGATAGCACTCCGAAGATACTCAAATCACTTGGAATCAAGAGGTTTGGTTAAGATGACTGCTAATTGATCTTCGGTCTTGACATTGTCTAAGGACACAACTTTTTCTTCCATTAATTGGCAAAATGAAATGGTTTCTTATGCCAATGTGCTTTGTTATAGAGTGTTGGATAGGATTCTTGGAGATGTAAATGACACTCTTATTGTCTATAAATAGACTCATGGTGCCTTGTTTTAACTCGTAGTCTCTTAGCATCTGCTTTATATACAACAGTTGGGTGCATCCACTACTAGCTGCAATATACTCAGCATCAGCAGTTGATAATGAGATGGAATTTTATTTCTTATTGTGCCAAAAAATAAGACTGTTACCTATGTATAAGCAATCTCCACTCATGTTTTTGCGATCCTACAAATCGCTAGCCCAGTCAACATCTGAGTACCTCGTAATCTCAAATGTGGTGTCAAATGGGTACCACAACCCAAACTCTGTAGTCCCATGGATATACTAGATAATCCTCTTAGCTATCTTAAGATGTGATTCTTTAGGGGTAGCTTGATACCTAATACATGCACCTACACTAAAGGCAATGTTTGGTATACTCGCAGTCAAGTAGAGCAAACTCCCAATAATGCTCATATAGTAGGTTAAATCAACCTCTGCTCCCTCAAGGGCTTTAGTGATCTTGTCACTTGTGCTAATGGGGGTGCTAGTAGGTTTGGATTCTCGAAATCCAAACTTGAAAACTAGGTCTCTTACAAATTTGGTTTAGCTAAAAAAGATGTCATCATTTGTTTACTTCATTTGAAGACGTAGGAAGAACCATAGTTCTCCTTCCATACTCATCTTAAATTCTGATTTTATTGTTTGGGCAAAACCATAAGACATCTCCTCACTGGTAGACAAAAAATGATATCATCTATATATATTTGAGCAATGACTATGTGACCATTTTGCTTCTTAATGAAGAGTGTTTTGTCAACACTTCCTTAATCAAAATAGAAGGAACTTTGTGAGTCTTTTATACCAAGCTCTTAGAGCTTCTTTAAGATAATACAATGCCTTCTGAATCTGTATACGTAGTTAGGCAAGTGAGGATCCACAAATCCCTTAGGTTGCTCAACGTATACTTCCTCTTGGAGAATTCTATTTAGGAATGCACTCTTCATGTCCATTTGATATAGCTTGAACTTCAAGTAGCATGCTATGGACAAGAAGATCCTAATGGATTCCAACCTCGCAACAGGGGAAAATTTCTCATCAAAGTCAATGCCTTCTATCTGGGCTTACCCCTTTACAACTATTGAGTATTGTTAATTCCATGTTAAAGAATGTGTAATACATGTATGTGTGATCAGCTGTGAGATGAAGTGACTAGCGACAAGTGCAAAAGGAAGCCAAGGCAGACAAAGTGATTTCCACAGGTAAAATTTGAAGGGACCAACCAAGCCTGGGTTTGTGGACTTAAGGCTAACCCACACAACAATAGAAATGGCCCCACAGCATATCCAAAAGTTTCAAGGTGAAAACAGGGTCAAGATATGAAAAATGTCAAATCTGACTTTTGGGACCAATCCTTATTTTTTGGGGGCCGGTCACACTTCCTTTGGGATTAGTCCCCAACGGTAGAAACAGAATATTCTTTTGATTTTTTATTTCATAAATCTTGGATTTTTATTGCGAATCTTGTGACCGTTTGAGGGATAAAACCCTAAAGTTTTTAGGCCTATTTAAGGATCCTACAAGCGTTAAAAATTAAGAACCTTGAATGACAAAAGAATTCATTAAAAAAAAATGGTTGCCTAAGAACCGTCATTGCAAGAGATTCTTGAAGAATATCTGTGTTGCATACAAAGGGGCTATTAGGGGCATTCCACATTGATCGTCTTGATGTGGAGGAATGTGACTTAGGTTTAGACCCGCAAATCCGTAGAGAAAGCTCTAAGAGTAATCAATTCCCTAGGTATTTTAATACTGTGGTGTTTAAAATTATTTTATCTATTACACAACATTATTATTGCGTATATATTGGATATAAAACAGATAAAATACTTGAGCTTACTGAAATCTTGTAATTAAAATCCATTTACTGAGAACAATATTAGGAGAAGAAATTTGACTCTTTATCTAATCCGTTAGCAAATATTTGTGCCTTTGCCGGAGGCATTTTCTAACCCTTACAGGAGACACCGAGGGTTAACACTCAGTTTGCCAGAGTCACCAAACTGTTGGTAGTGTTGGATTTTGTGATTAATTTTTCCCATGTAATGTGTTGTTATCATTAATAAAATTAATCCACTCTATGAGGAGCTTTCTACAATGGATGTAGGCACTCTTGCCGAACCACGTTAAAAAGAGGTGTCTACTTGTCTGTGTGTTTTTCTTGTGCATCTTTGTTCCTCTTTACATTTCAATAGCTTTTGATAAATGCATGTTATTTGAATAGAAGTTGACTTTAATCTTGCCAAAAATAAATAAATAAATAATAAATTCATAGATAGGTCAAATAAAAACTGTAATATCCTATTCACCCACCTCTAGGATAGTGGGACTGGTATTTCAATTGGTATCAGTGTAGGTTGCTCTATTGTGGGTTTAACAACCCGGGTTGATCCTGACCCCATCCCAAAATCACCATGTCCTCCAAGGAGGAAGGATATGTTCCAAACCGATCACCATTCTTTGATGGGACTGATTACACCTATTGGGAAAGCCGCATGATCATATATCTGAGATCCCTAGATTATGGTGTGTGGTGTGCCATTGAAAAAGGGTATACCAAACCCAAAGATAAAACTGAGGCTGAATGGGATACAAATGAACAAAAGGCCTACACAGCATGTCACAACCCAAATCCACGGGCAAGAAGTGGGTCGAGTTCGGATCCGTGACACGGGAATGACCCACCCTGAATCCATTTCTTATAGTAGAGGGACCAATCAACTTGGAACGTGTCATTAACCCTCTTAGCTCTTTACATATCATTTTCCATATAAATTTATTTCCTTATCACTTCACATCCATTTATCTCATACCATCCAAAATAAAAGGGGGCATACACCTACCCATGAAGTATATACAATCCTTGCCCACAAAGGGGCCCATCTCAAACAAACAAAGTACTACATCACTGATAAAGTTACTAAAACTGAAATAAAATGTATCATCGTTGGGCTTGAAAGCCTCTTCCTTATCCCTTCATCTTCCTAAGGCATAATCCAACTTGTGTGCCTACACATCTGTAGGTGGTGTCAATTGGGGTAAGTTTGACAGGCTTAGCAGGAGGGTATGTAGTTTATACAACAATAAAGGAAGCCAAAGATAATCATAGTAACAAATAAAAGGAATCAAGATAAACTAAGCAATCAAAGTAGGAATGAGAGTACATCACATTTACTAAACGTGTATCCCTACTATGAAACAAGTATATACATGTCACAAGATAACCACAAGAGAGTTCAAAGTGAACTAAGTTGAATCTTGCATATGCCGCATGCTATATGCCACATACTAAATACTATATGTACATGTCATGTGTTATATACCTCATATCAAGTACTACATGCCACATGTCAACCTATAAGGAATCTCTATCACATAATGAAACCCAATGTACATAAAGCATGTAAAGTCTCCTTCAAATCCAAAGCATATAACCCATGTGAGGGTCTTCAGTAAAACAAATCACATAACTCATGTAAGGGTCTCTGACAAACCAAGTCACATAACCCATATAAGGGTCTCCGACACAATCGTATCATATAGCATACATTGGGCCACTAGGGCCATCTTCACCTATTAATTTGACCCTGTGATTGGGTACCTAAGCCATAAGGCTAACCCACAAAGGAGTCTACAGGCTCACGAGGGGCAACCCATGAAAGGGTCTCCGGGCCGACAAGGGGCAACCTACACAGGGGTCTATAGGGCTATGTCTAGCCAACCCATATAAGGGTCTCCGGGGTCATAAAGACCATACACACATATAAAGGTCACAAGGACTAACTCACTTGTGGGTCTTCGGGCCCAATAGGGCATATTCCCATATAGGGGTATCATATCAAATCCTCACATCCAAAACCACATTCTAAAACCATGTTTTTGTAAAATAAGATAGATACTATATAATCATGTCATTTAAAATATCTATGTGTTCTATCTCATGAAAAGTCTCAAGGGTGTAGTAAAAAAATCATGTGAAATATGTTAAATGCCTATAAATAAGCGAAGATGCTTAACCTAGATCTAAGAACATGTAGGGTGCTCATAGATGTAAAATCATTTTATGACAAATTTATGTAGGCTAAAAACCAAGTATCTCAAATCCTTTTTAAAAACTTAGGTAAAATTTTCATGGAAAGAGCCACATGAAGATTTAGGAGTAAACCGTGCCAATGATAACATGCACATGCTACTAAGAGCTATCACATGATGTAAATAATAATGTGGCCACATGAGGATTAATGGAATTAGTATAATTTATCATAGTGTAACATGAATCGAATGAAACAAACCTAAGAGAGTAATAGACTAACATAAAGAGTCAATAGAGCATCGCCAATCATCATAAGCCCACATATATTTGAGATAATCTAACATAGGAGACATTAGGCTCATGCAAGGAATCGAAATACATCTAAAAAACATTTGAGTAATATGTAAAATTTGTAAGAGACATTTTATCAAACATGTAGAGTACAAGAATTAAGGGATTCAAAGGAAATCAAAAGGAGAAACCCAATATTTACCATAAGAAACTTTCTACACCTTACATCAACAGTAAATCAAGCTCCCAAACTTCATCACATAGAATAGAGGCCATTTAATCCATCCCACAAAGCTCTAATCACAATAACACTACTCCATAACCCAAGAACATCATGGAAACCAATAAGAAAATACTAACCAACATGCTCATCTCAAGGAAAATTGATCTATTTCTAAGGAAACAACATTCTAAAAAGGAAATAGAGATGAATCCACCAAAATATAACTCACAATCATCAAATCTATGATCTTAAGAATGAAAAAGTGAGCATAAACTGAATATCCACTCACCTAATACTAATCCTCCTTGTCTTGAAGAGAAAACTCCTCCAAAACTCATTTTTCTTCGTTAAATCTTCCTTCATTTTATAAGTAAATAAATAAATTCATGGTTAAAAACCATAAACTAAGGTAAAGAAAT
>JAOXJP010151734.1:0-13094 GCA_025762735.1 Platanus orientalis | reverse complement strand
AGGGTGTCTAGACCTTGGTTCTATCCCATGTTGTAATGAAACCATATGAGCCTTGAGTCAAAATTTGGGTGCTGACACTTGCTGAAAGAGAACGACAAATGCTAACTATAGAAAGGCTGACCAATAGGACAGAGCATTCCCTCATCACCTTCTCTGAAGAAGACTCTCAGGGAGTGAGTCAACGATATGATAACGCGCTGGTGGTGACCTTAGTTATTTTAAACTACAAAACCCATTGTATCCTCATCGATAATGGGAGCTCGACGAATATACTTTATCTCTCCCAGCCTTTGACCAGATGAGTATTGGTTGAGATAAACTTAAGTCGGTCTAATCACTTTTGGTTGGTTTCACAGGCGATAGACTACTCCCCCTTAGAATGATTGGCTTACTAGGGACTGCTGGGACGGGCGATAAACAAGTCACTAAGGTGGTTGATTTCTTAGTGGTCAATTGTACATTAGCATAGAATGCCATACTCGGGAGGCTGGCGTTGAACCAGATGAGGGCAATTACCTCAACCTACCATCTTTTGATGTGCTTCCCGACTAAAGAAAGCGTTGGGGAAGTCAAAGGGGATCAGGTGACTACTCAGGAATGTTATGTAGCCTCTCTTAAAGGAGAACCAATCCCAAAGGAGACAATGTTAATCAACAATTTGGAGGTCCAAGAGGAAAGGACTAGGATAGTTGTAGAGCCAGGGGAGACCTCGAGGATGTCGTCCTCAACATTAATTACCCTGACCGAGTAACCAGAGTAGGGTCTGACCTACCGGGGGAGTTCATAAAGCAACTGTGGGGGTTCTTTGTCGACAATCAAGACATGTTCTCCTAGACACATGAAGATATGCTTGGGATAGACCCTCACTTAGCCTTTACATCGGCTTAATGTAAGGCCGACTACAAAACCCATCAAGCAAAAGAAAAGAAACTTCGCCCTAGAAAGGAACCAGGCCATCGCGGAGTAAGTGGATAAGTTGCTCAAAGCCCAGTTCATAAGGGAGGACCACTACCTTGAGTGGATGGCGAACATTGTTGTGATGCAAAAGCCGAACAAAAAGTGGAGGATGTGTGTCAACTTCTCTAACCTCAACAAGTCATGTCCCAAGGATAGTTTTCCTCTCCTAAGGATCGACACCCAGGTAGACTTGATAACAGGACATCAAACCCTCAGTTTTATGGACACTTTCTCGGGGTACAATCAAATAAAGATGTACGAGCCTGACCAAGAAAAAAATAGCCTTCATCACTGATTAGGGGCTCTACTTCTGCTTAGTTATGTCCTTCGGCTTGAAGAATGTGGGGGCTTCATACTAAAGACTCGTCAACAAGATGTTTAAGTGCTATATTGGAAGGAACGTTGAAGTGGACATGGATGGCATGTTGGTAAAGAGCCAACCGACTGAGCAACATCTAGTTGACCTAAGCAAAACATTTCAAACATTAAGGAAGTACAAAATGAAGCTTAACTTGGGGAAATGTGCGTTTGGTGTGTCCACTAGAAAATTCTTCAGATTTATGGTCTCCCAATGAGGAATAAAGGCAAACCCTGAGAAGGTCAGAGCCATAATAGAGATGCAACCACCGAGGAGCATTAAGGAGGTGCAACAACTGGTGGGAAGGATCGTGACATTGAGTAGGTTCATATCCTGGGCTATTAATAAATGTTTCCCCTTCTTCCATCTGTTGAATAAGGCATTTGACTAGAATGAAGAATGCAGCAAAGCCTTTCAAGAACTTAAAATTCACCTCAGGCACTTACCATTAATCAACCAACCGAAGCAGGGCGAGTTACTCTATGTCTATTTATCGGTATAAGAGACAGATGTTAACTCAGTTCTAATCAAAGAAGAAAATGGGGGTACAGATGCTTGTGTACTACACCAGTCAGGCATTCAGGGGAGCTAAAGAAAGATACCAAAAGCCTACAAAATGGCGTTCGCCTTAGTCATCATGGCCATGCCACTAAGACCTTACTTCCAAGCAAACACTATCTGAGTGCTTATTAATCAGATGCTCAGGGTCATACTACACAAGCCCGAGACCTTAGGGAGGCTGGTTAAATGGTTGGTGGAACTGAGCAAATTTGACATTGAGTACCATCCTCGGGGAACTATTAAGGGTCAAGTCATCATTGATTTTATTGCTGAGTATACTCACACGTCAAAGGATGAGGTCTAGGCGTAAGAAGATCAACCTGGGGAGACGAAAACAACCAAAACAACATGGATGATCTATGTTGATGGCTCCTCTACTAGCAAGTCTGCCGATAGGGTGATTGTCTTGGTTACTCCAGAAAGAATTGAGTTTTAATATGCTGTCAAATTTGAGTTCAACGCAACCAATAATGAGGCAGAGTATAAGGCCTTAGTTATCGGCTTGCTCGTGCCCTCGAGGCTTAGCAAGTGAACGTCAGTAGTGATTCCTAGCTAGTTGTAGTGTAAGTATTGGGGGGAATATGAGGCATGGGATGGATGAATGAAGCAGTATCAGGCATGGGTAGCAAAGGAAAAATCCCGATTTGAACAGTTCAAGGTGCAACAAGTCCCTCAGGGACAAAACAAGAAAGCCGATAAGTTGGCCAAGCTCGTGTCGTCAATAGTGGAAAACCTCAACCCCGGGATCTTCATTAAGAAGTTAACCAAGCCAAGCATTGAGACAAAGGAAGGAAAAGAGGTCAATATGGCAAGTCCTAAGCTCGAATGGGCTAGCCAAATCATAAAATACTTGAAGGATGGAGGGTTACCCGAGAATAGGGATGAGGCGAGGAAAGTGAAGGTGAGGGCAAGTTGATATCTCCTCAACAATGACACCCTCTACAAAAGAAACTTTACCCTCCCCCTGGTAAGGTGTCTATCTAGGTAGGAAACTGACTATGTTCTTTAAGAAGTACATGAGGGGGTATACGGGAACCACTCGGGGGGCAAAGTGTTGGCCAGCAAAGTAATCAAAGCAGGGTATTATTGGCCTCGATGTAAAAAGATGCAAGCTCGTTCATCCAAAAGTGCAATAAATGCCAAAGATTTACCAATATCCCAAGAAAGCTTGTTGAAGAGCTAGTATTGATAATTGGTCTGTGGCCTTTCGCCTAGCAGGGAATCGACATTTTTAAACCTCTTCCTTAAGGAAAGAGGCAAATGAAGTTTTTAGTGGTTGCCATCGACTACTTCACAAAATGGGTGGGGCCGAGCCCCTGGTAAGATCATCGAGAAGAATATCTAAGACTTCACATAGAAATCAATTGTGTGCTGATTCGGGATACTTAGGGTACTTATCACCAACAACGGTAAACAATTCGACAATGCCTAGTTATGAGAATTATGTTGGGGGCTTGAGCTTAAAAATCATTTTGTTGCCCCCGACACACCCTCAAGCTAACGGTTAGGTGGAGGTCACCAATCGAACACTATTAAGCATCATTAAGAAGAGGCTCGAGGATTCAAAAGACCTTTGGCCCGAGGAACTACCCAATATCTTATGGGCTTACCGGACTACAGTTAGAACCCCCACTAAGGAAACACCATTCCTCTTCGCATTCGGAATCGAGGCAGTGCTCCTAGTAAGATCGAGGTGACCACCTACAGAACGACAAGTTTCAACCCGGAGAAAAATGATGAGTACCTTAGAAACAACCTGGATGTGCTGGAAGAAAATAGAAACAAGATTGCACTTCGGATAGCTGCCTACAAGCACAGAATGATTAAGTATTGTAACTTGCCAGTAAAGCCAAGAAGATTCGCAGTAGGAGACTTGGTCCTCATGAAGGTCAGCCTAGTGACTTAGGACCCAACATAAGGAAAACTAAAGCCAAGTTGGGAAGGACCCTACAGAGTAACAAGTTTTTATAGACCTAGGACATACCATCTCGAGATGTTACAAGGAGAGCCACTACCATGACCATGAAACATTGAGCATCTGAGAAAATAATATTAGTAATGTTGATGTGATTATTTATTTTACATTAATTAAATTTCTTTATTTGGCAAAGATAAGAGAGTTTAAGCCCTCAGACCTAGGTCACAAGATTGACTCATCCCTAAGGGGAGAGTTCAGGCCCCGGGCCCAAGTCACAAGACTAACCCCATGTCATAAGATTGACCCATCCCTAAGGGGAGAGTTCATGCTCCCTAGCCTAGGTCACAAGATTGACCCATCCTTAAGGGGAGAGTTCAGGCATCCGGCCTTGGTCACAATACTGATCCATCCCTTAGAGGAGAGTTCAGGCCCTCAGGCCTATGTCATGAGGATGACCCCTCCCTTAGGGGAAAGTTCAAAAGACAAGCCGAAAGGGACACATGCAACATACGAGACCTTGCTCGATGCCATTCAACAACAATTAGGAGAGCAATTGATGATTGTTATGAACACTACATCTATCAAAGTCTCGAAGATTCCTAAAAATGAGGCGGCCAAAAACCTCGATGGACAAGGCTGAAGCCTCGAGATGTATCAGGACGTGAGTATTATTGTTAAAGAGACTAAGGTTGGCCCTTTAACATCGAGTAAGTACAACTCCAACCTCTTACGTATTGGATAAGAATGGGTGTCTAAAAATACCCGAGGACATCATAGAAAAAAAACCCCACATGGGGTAATAACTTAAGTTTTGGCGGTGCCATTAGAGATCCTTAAGTCACCTGCATCAGAAAGAGTCGAACGACTCATAAGTTAATTCTCTAAGACCTGCCTACCCCTATACACTAGAAATGTTTTAAAATGGTACCTATGGATTTTTCCACGAGGCATATCTACACTTAGAATTTTTTTGCCTACCCCTACATACTTAAACAAAATTGGAAGGGTGCCTAAGGATCTTTCCAAGAGGTGTACCCACACTTAGAATTTTTTTTTACAAAAACAAAGGAAAGCTAGAACTAAACCATAGCAAAACATAAGATGGGGCAAAAAGAAATTTCATTAATGAAATAAAGATGGTTTACATTGACCAAAATAAAAATACAAAGAAAAATAAAAATATACATCTATGCTGGGGGTCTCAGCCCTTGGGTTTTCCACCTCAACACCTCCTGGGGCCACTGTCTCAGCACCCTCGGCCCCCTCTCCTTTTTCTTCTTCTTCTCCTCCCTCTTCTTCCTCCTCTAGGTCGAAGGGCGTGAAGTCTAAGTCCAGAAAGGCCTGGGCGGCTTGCTTCCTGAACTCCTCAAAGTCGTCAAGGAAGCACTCGGCATTCACGACCTGAAATGACTCGAACGCCCTATAGCCCTCGACCACAGCGTCAATGACTCAGTCCCTCTCTTCCTTGGCCTCGACCTCGGAAAGGGCCACTACCTTAGCTACCTTCATCTCCATGGTTTGTTCCAAGGTCACCATGAACGATCCCTTCATCTTAAGGTGATGACTCCTTTTAGACCTGAGATCAGCCTTGGCCTAGGTGGCCTCCTCCTTAGCCGACCATAGATGTTGGGTCAACTCGTCGATTCGGGCTTCGTCCTTAGTAGCTTAGGCGACCATGTTTACATTAGACCCCTCCACCCACTAGAGCCTCTCCTTCAGAGCCTTGATCTCGGCCTCGACGTCAGCACCAATAGCATTGAGTTCCTGGGTGGATTTAACAAGCCTACCTTGGAGTTTAGCCCAAGCCTTCTCGCTAAGGCTGAACCTCTGGAGAGAGGCCGCCATGAAGGTCGTGATCTATAAGGCCACAAGCATATCAGTGAAAAATAGAACTATGTATGATTTTCTTACCTTAGCCTTGTAAAATAACATCTCACGGTGAATAGCGACAGAGGGAAGGGTCTTCATGGAGTCAAGGTCGCCAGCTGGAATGCCCTCGAGGAGGTAATCCACCCTAGTACCCAGCTTAGACAGCCAAGTCGAGGGTCTTGCCGAGGACTTGCCCCTGTCATGGGTGAAGGAAGGAGTGGGCCTATCAGTAGCCACTTGAGGAAAAACGGAAGTTACCAAGGAAGCGACCACTACGGTTGTGGCCTTGGGTGTGGCCACCAAGTCTTCCCCGGCAGTGCACGGAGGTGGAGAATCGGTGGCTTTGCTCTACAAATCCATAATAGGGATGGAGGAAGTGTCTGGAACCGGGGTAGGGATTGTCTCAGGAACTGGGGCCTGAGCAACATTAGCCTTAGGAGCCCGAACTTCAACCTGGGTGGACCCCCTTTTGGACGAGGGTCCTCTTCCTCTTCCTTGCCAGGGAGACCAACTTCCCCTGGCTTGACGCCTTAGCCTACTTTGCCTGGGCCATGAACCTCCTATCGGGCTTCATCACTGCAAAACATTAACAACCCAAGATTAGAAAATGCTAAAGTAAAAAAAAGAAGGGGGAGAATTTTAAAGCGAAAGAGCAACATAAAAACTACTTGGGTCAGGACCAAACCCAAACCTAAATAAATTTTTGGGGGTAACGAGGTCTAGATAAGCGTGAACCAGGTAGTTCACAATGTCCCGGAGGTGATCCTCCTCCTTGGGGGAAAGCTCGTTGACGTTCGAAACTAACACAAGGAAACAAATGGGATGAATAAAAAAAATAAAAAATAAAGAAAGAAGAAAAATAAAGAGAGGACAAGAAAATAACGACTCACCTATAGAGCTAATGCTCGATGCTCAGACCCTGTTAAACCTCAAGGGGGGAGTGTCCCCCGGGGGGAACTCCCAGCCTTTGCGGGAGATGAAAAAATTATGGCTCCTCTATCCGCTGTTGGAACTTGGGAGGTCGGTTACTAGAGTAATTGGGTCACGGCTTACGAAATACCAACACCCCAACTCTTGCTCCTTGGGACAGTAGTAGTGGAGGTCATTGAGGGTAAGGTGTGCCCACCCCTAGAACACCAACTCCCAAAGGCTATCCTCCAGGCATTAAGCATTAACTATCCCGGCACCAAACTAAGATAAAGTAATAGGTCCCTAAGGAAGCAAGGGATTGGAAAATGCCAGCCGGCCAAAAGAGTGCTTGTATAGCGTTAGGTTGCTAGTAGGGGCCTCGAAGGCTAAGACGCTCCCAGGGGCAGTGTGAATTGTCTCCTCAGGAATAATGTAAGTCCCTTAATACCGGGTTAGGGTCCGCGCCCAACTTGGACATGTAACCAGCAACGACAAAATCTTGCCTGAGAGCCATTTATCTTACTGTAGCTAGGTTTGCCATTTAGTTAAGAGGAGCCAGCCTGGCAGCTTGCTCAGGGGAGTTTTGCCGGACCTCCGTCAGGTCATCAACACCGTCAACCATCCAATCAACACCAGCCTTGGACATCGTTGGGTAGAATAGGAAGTAAAGGGAAAGGAAGGAAAATGCCTAAAAATAAGAAAAACTAAAAACCCAAAGTTAAAATACCTGGAAACTGGATGAAATAGATAAAAAGGATGACTGATGGAGTGCAGGTATTTCATCGAAAATTGCCTAGAGGAAGATACACAGAGCAACAGAGTGATGTTAAAAATGTAAGAGGAAAACGAAATGGCTTCGAGTGTTGTATTTATAGATAAAATCCTTAACCCTCGACCTTACACGTGTCGGCCATCCAAGAATATCAAAGCATTATGATTTCCCTAGGTGCTGAAATGATCCTTGAATCTCGAAATGAGCATGGGGCTTAATCCCATTCGTCCAATTGCATCGGGATGCACTCAAGACATGATGCTCAACATGACCCATGAGAGGCGTAGGCACGCCCCCTCAGCTGTCCAATGCATTAAATGAAGCGTCATCATAATGTTTGCTCGTAATAAATGTACCTTCGATAAATGAAAAAGCAAAAACAACAACCGAAATGAATAATGACGGTAAAAAATGATTCACATTCCCGAGCTAGGTCATCCATGACTCGAGAATGAGGAGGGAAACTGATTGGGGAAAATACCGAGACCATATAACCGAGAAAGCCCCGACCCCTAAGAAACTAACCTAAGGGGTCCTTGTTAAGGAAACCTGCAGAGGCCCCAAACGTTGTAACATTCGTGAAGGATGTGATCGTGATAACAACCTGAATGATAGTGAGGCCACCTAAGAAAGGTTCTATTGTTCAACGACCCTTCGACATAGAGGCTTGTAAAGGAACTGGAGAAGTCCTCAGGAGCGTCTTATCAGGTTATCACTCCCCCCTAATGCTTAACACCCCAAAATCCTCGGGATGAGTCCTGGGGCGTGTCCTGGGTCCCGAGTAACTAGGCATCAGGAAAAGGAAGCCACCCTATAGCCAGTTGTCTGGTGCTAAAGATCATGGAAAATTTCGACTGAAACGGAAAAACCAAATCTGCTTGAACTATACCACATCAAATTTAGGAAGTTGCCATTATTGACACCGAAAGATCCTGACATACTCTTATCAGATATGCCTCTACTCGAACCTATAAATAAAGGAACATTCAACTTAATAGGTATGAGAAAAATAACCCTAGTAAGAGTTCTACATTCAACAACTATTCATATCTGACTTGATCGTCTGAGAGCTTGAGACCGGCACAGCATTGGTATCATAGTTATTTTGCTTTGTCTTGCAGGGACCCTTTCGTCAAAAATCTTGACCAACTGTGTATCTATCTAATTGGTACCAGGATGCTCGTAATTCGGGTATCATCATGTTTAATGCTTATTCCATTGTTTTTCAAGTTGTTAAATGAATTTCAAGATAATAGTTATACCTTTTTGGTCCCGGATGCTCACAATGATTTTCTTAGGTGGAAGCTTCTAGAGATGGAGATAGTTAAAGTCAACTTTGATAGAGCTTTTTGTGCGTCATCTCATGCTTGTGGTGGTGGGGTTGTGGTTCATGACCGGAGGGGGTCTTTCGTACATGCTAAGTCAAAGGGAAGTTATACTTATTCTACCCTTGTTGCGAAATGCTTTGTTACGTGCATGGCTCTTTCTATAGCCCACGAGTTAGGGCTTAGATTTTTTATTTATTTATAATCTTGGAGGGGGATCCCCAGATTTTGTCTCCCACCTTTTTGATCCGAATGGGTGACTCCCAGCACCAACACCATTAGTGGTCGATCTATGATTGTTTCTCTTTGATTCAAACCTTTGTTCGTTTTTCTTGTAATCATATGCTAATTTTGATGACTGACCAATTGGTTAAGTGTGGTCCAGGTTTTAATTCTTTTTATGAGTGGCCTTTGGCTCCTCTTCTTTGGTTGAAACAACATCTCGCCCATATGCAGTCCATTACCCTTTAATAGCTTAGAAAAAGAAAAAAAAAAAGAAAAATCGGTGCATTATGGTACTGGATTTGTCTTGGCGCGATTCCTTTCCAGTTAGACCGGAGAGGATTCGTATCCCCGCGATGTTCCTCGACATCCTATACTGACCGAACCGGAAACCCAATCGTACGGCTACCATTTGCAGCCCCCAATCCAACGGGTAGAGTGATCTTTCCGAAAACGTTGACGTGGAAATACCAAACCCTCACTCGCTCTATAAAGCCCTCTCTTCAACCCTCTTATCTTCTTCGAGTCGAAAGCCCAGAGCGAAGCAAAAGGAGTTATTGGAGTCTCTTCTTCACTTCAACCTCTAGGGTTAGGGTTTCTCGCTCCATTACCACAGCTTGAATCCTTTGTTTGTCGAGATTTTCTTCTTTGTGTTAATTTCGAGGGTTTACAGTTAAATGGCGTCGGCGGCAACACATATTCACATTCTCGGCGGTGCTTCTTTTCCTTCTTCGAAGAAATTGGGGAGTGGAAATGGAAGCTCGTCGAGAAGTGTATTTTTCGGGCAGAGATTGAATAACGGTGGAGCTTCTTTCGTCTTGCCTCGGTCGGCCTTGTTGAAGATGAAGAGGCATGGAAAGAGAGATTCGGCAGTTGGTCCAGTTCGGGTGGTGAATGAAAAGGTGGTTGGAATTGATCTTGGGACGACGAACTCGGCCGTGGCGGCGATGGAGGGGGGAAAACCGACCATTGTAACAAATGCGGAGGGCCAACGCACAACGCCGTCGGTCGTTGCTTACACGAAGAATGGAGATCGTCTTGTAGGTCAGATTGCCAAGAGGCAGGCGGTTGTGAATCCAGAAAATACATTCTTCTCTGTGAAGAGATTTATTGGGAGGAAAATGTCTGAGGTAGATGAGGAAGCGAAGCAAGTCTCTTATCGGGTGGTGAGAGATGATAATGGGAATGTTAAGCTTGAGTGCCCAGCTATCGGGAAACAATTCGCTGCTGAGGAGATTTCTGCCCAGGTATGTGACTCTGGTTGGCTTTCGTTGTTGTTAAGGAGGCAATTCTGTTGCAGCTGTTTCCTCTAAATTTAAACTGTATGTTACTTTTTATTTTTTAAATGTGGCAATTTGTTTATTTTATGGTTTACGAGTCCTACATATATCATTACGGCTTGTGGAATTTTTTCTTTTTAACTTTATGTCATACATTTTCTCAATGGACAGTCTCATAGTTATACATAGGAGATCCTTTTCTCTCTTACATGTTGAAATTTGATGCTGACTTCATGTAAAAATTGTGAAACATATCAGGAAAAGGCTGCATACAAAGCCGCAACAAGAATGGTCTCATCTTTCTTTTACTCTTTAGGCTCTTTTCTTTTTATTCTTGTAATTGGATGAACAGAAATACTATAAGTTTCTCAAATGGTTTTGGGACTATATTTCTGGGCAAGGTGTTATGGTTTTTGAATCTGTGATCAAGTTGTTGAATCTGTTCTTAATCTGATAAATTGTGTGTTGTGACATTGTGTTACGAAACCACGGACTTTCCTGTCTATTTGAATTTGCAGCATTACCACCTAGAAATAAAGACAATAAATAAACCACCGAAATAAGAGGCAGTCAACAAAAAATAAAACACACAACAACACACCACAATTTTCTATGTTAAGGTTTTCAACATGAAGGGACGAACCGAGGGACGTAGTAAAGTAAAACTTTCACTAAATGAATAATGGAGAACAGTCCTTTTCTACTCTCAATTAGAGGATTCCAACACCTTTAGTGGATTACGAAGGGAGAAAAGACATAAAATGGAGTTTCTCACCAAATAGGGCTGCGACAAAATCCCAAACCAATTTCTTGGAGAAGATAATAAAATTTTCTTATTTGGATTGGGTGTAACAGGCATGCAGATGAAACCCCTCCCAAACTGGCAACAAGAATGTAGAAAATCTCTTGGATGATGGTCTTCTTTCTCTTCAAAAATTCCTGTTTTCTTTTCTCCAAATCTCTCTCTCTCTCTCTCTCTCTTTACTTTTCTTTTTGTTTTCTTTTTGTAAACAAAATAAGAGGAGTCAGAAGACTTCAATGCCCTTATTGGCCTGTGGGTTCCACCTTCTCATGTGGAGGGAGTGAGGGACACTGAACACATTGTTGCTGGGAAGTTCAGCATTGTTATCTAGGCTACCAAAGTATATAATGGAGAAATTATTTCTTTAGTTACTTTAAGCCTGGGTAATCAACTTGTTTGTCGACACTCGTGTTATGTTGCAACGGAAATAAATTATCTTTATTTGATCAAATTTGGGTGCTATGATTCACCATATTAATTACAAGTTATTTTGATAATTGCAAAACAAATAAATGACTTGCCTAGAGTCGGCCTCCCGTGCTTTTAAGAAACAAAGCTTGAAAATTCCTTTCCATCTGACACTCAAGAGGGATGCCCTCAGTTCTCTCTTTATTGCAGTATAGGTTATGGTGATAGGGTCCAAAACTCCTTGTGAACAGTTTTCATTGTCTTAGCTATTAGCTGGGGATTTGATTCGTAAACTTGGCATTCTTGTGAACAGTTTTCATTGTCTTAGCTAATAAGCCTGCTTTACTTCTTTCTGCTTCCAGGTTTTGAGGAAGCTTGTGGATGATGCATCAAAGTTTTTGAATGATAAAGTCACTAAAGCTGTGGTTACAGTGCCTGCATACTTCAATGATTCCCAAAGGACTGCAACAAAGGATGCTGGTCGTATTGCTGGTTTAGAAGTTCTTCGTATTATTAATGAACCTACTGCTGCCTCATTGGCATATGGGTTTGAAAGGAAGAACAATGAAACCATTCTAGTATTTGACCTTGGAGGTGGTACATTTGATGTTTCAGGTACCTACACTATTTTGAGATCTACGCTTACGCTGTTCTTTTTTCTCAAAGCATATTTACTGTTATAATTGCTAGTACATCTTCTCTGTCAGTTGATATATTTTATAGGTTTATGTAGGGATGTCCCTATGATTATCGTAATTGCAAATTTCTGCCTGCATTTTGGGTATTTTGCAAATACCCCTTGTATTGTATAGTTTTTTCCACTCTCCTCCAAGTACCACATGAGATAGCAATTACTGAAGTTTACTACTTTCACATCAAGACAGATTCCGTCTTTTGGTTTTTTGACTTCTGCCAAATGTGACCACACGGTTGTATTTTCTATCCCACTAACACATTTTTTTATTCTATCATCCACAAATGAGAGTTATTGCTATTATGCAAAGGGAAAAGGTGTAAAATGGTCTCTTTCACACACACACACACACACACATGAAAGAAGGGTGATGCAGGATGCATGTAGGTGTGCACAAGTGCGAGGAGTCACAGGAATCAATATATCCAACTCGGTGGCAGATGGATTGGCAAAAAGGGAGGTGGTCAAGGAGTTTTTATTCATGGGTCTCATCTCGGAAGAAATGTTTATTAGGCTTTAGTAATTGTATGGGATAGTTTCCCAATTCCCTTTCTTGTATGTTCTTTCTTTTTTCATGTATTTTCTATCTAGACATGTTGACCAACAAGGACTCATGACTCCTTAATAAACTTTGACGTAAAACCTTATCCTATCTAGACATATTGACCAACCTTATTTCATCCACTTTGACTTAAAGCCTTATTATCCTTTCCAAGGTCTAAACCCTAGAAAAATTAGGAAAAAGAAATATAAACCCTATGGAAACAACCCTAAAATAAACAAACTCTCTGTAAATGACCCTAAACATTCGATCCACAAGGTCTCATCCCTTGGTTTCCTCCAGGGCCCTTCTTTTGGGTTTGGGCTTAGGCCTCTAAAGAGGGTATGCCCTTTCCAGCTATCACCACCCCCTTCGCCCTTGGCTTTGCATATGAATTGATATGCAGAATAGTCTATATTCGGTTGGTTTTTGGATGCCCCTTTTTCCATCCATTTCATTTTGTGAAACAAAAATTAAT
>JAOXJP010151723.1:0-13095 GCA_025762735.1 Platanus orientalis | reverse complement strand
GGGGGGGGTGCTAGTTGTTAATTTTTTTTTAGATAAGACTTATTTATTTCTTATGTTTTATGACTTGATTTGTAATTCCTGGGAGGGAGAGACGTTTAAAACCTCTCCGCACGTTTAGATGGATATTGATGATTGACTTGAATACAAATTTTATGGTTTTCCTTCTTCTCAATGTTAAGCCTTAGCATGAGTATGTGTGATAAATCCAAAACCAGGAGTGGTTTCCCCATGGGGTTTGTGCGAGCTAGGTGGAGGCCTAGGTAATTCCTTCTTCCCTATTTGTTTCTTTATTTTGGTTTGCACTTTATGTTCTTTGCATTTTGCACCTAAAATCTGTCCAAAAGTTATTAGTCCCATATCATTGTGATTCCCATAATATTAACCTAAAAAAATGAACCTGTATTGAGAAACGTCAATTTGGAATTTAACACACAAACACACACACACACAAAAAGATACTCATCTATGTAATTTTATTTTCTTGTGAGCACGTGTCGTGGGTCCACCTTCAAGATATCCTTAGTCAAGATTCTTACTAGTTCTGATAAATTTCTTCCTGTTTTTAATACCTAGCTTAATTAGTTGCTTTGAGTCTATGACATCTCATTTTGCAGTTTCAGCAATAATTTGTTTCACAAGCTAATCGAGGCATCACCTTTTACCCCAAAGACAATTTTATACGATCTTCCAGCCTCAATATGAAGCATATCACAGAAGATATCAGATTCATCACAACTCGTGAAAGGAGTGGTTAACCATTTTATTATTGTTGGCAGAGCTGATTGCATATTGTAGGCAATACATGTGTCAGACTTCTGAAGAGGGAAATAAATTCTTCAGGTTTGGTAGAAACTTGTTAATGGGAAATTTTATATATTATAAGATTTTACATGTCCATAATCCTTTGAGGATTTGTATCATATGTAGTCTGATTTCACTGTCCAGAAATTGCACTCAAACAAACTGAAGTAGTGGGTATGTAGCTTTGCATGTCCAGGCCCAACCTGATGTTGCGCCCCAGGATTCTCTTGAAATGGATGATGATTCTGTCTAAATAGAAGAAATTGGTGCAATAATTGCAATGGCTGCTATGTTGTTATTTTAGCCTTGTATCTTCATCTTCGAGCTAAGGTACACCCTTTTCCTCTAATTCATAAATCTACAGAATTGGATTATTTGTATTCTAATTATTAATTATAAAGGTTTTATCTCAGAAAGTGCATAGATTTTCCTTGCATTTGGTTGTCACTTGGAATGAAACCATTCCATTTTGGTCTTTCATAGTACTGAGTACATAAGTGCCCCAACAAAAATGGATTGATCTCCATTCATCGCCCAAATTTGAATGATAATATAAATCAATTCATTTTATGGAAAACCTAAGATGATTTCATTCCTAATTTAGTTAACAAATCCATATGAGTCAAAATCAGTTCATTTTCAACCATCACCTTATGGCTTCAAATGCCTTGAGAATTTAAAATGAAAGGATTTCATCACAGGTGGCAACCAAACATGGCCGGTGCATTGAGATTAGTGTTTTGAGGATAATCCTGGTGATGCTAGGGAAGCATCGGAGTTTATATTTGCCATGTGCTTGCTGTCTTAACAGGGTGGCAATTCAAAGGGTATATGTGCCAGGAGTTGTGACCAATTTGCAATGTGACCAATGTGTAATGCATACCATATCATTTCATTACCAAAGAGTGACCATTGATCCATTATATGTTACTAAATGCTGAGCAAAGTTACAGTGGTTGAGATAAATTTTGCCTCTATGGAACAGAGATTGTTGCTAGTCTGGTTGGATCTGATCATATTTTGTTTGACCTGGCCACTTAAATGCCAATTTTTAAAGAACAGACTGAATAAGACAAACATACACATTCTCTATGTTTTTGAACTTAAGGAACTTGTGACAAGTAGGCATAGCTGTATTCTTTGTTTTTGCTAATCTTTTGATAGGCGAAATATCCAGTACTACCTCAAGAAGGAATGGGTGTAAAAGAAAAAGAATATACTGCATGGATAATGCATATATTCAATTATCCTTGGTTATTAATGGAAAAATACGAAGAGCACCTTAGATTTGGTTCTGATTTTCACGGAATAAACAGGTTTTAAATAATAAAAAATCACTTGCTTCTCAATTGCAATGACTCAATGTGGTAGTTCTCTAGTAACTCCCACCTAGAATAAGCACAAATATGCTTCACATAGTTGGGAAATGATCTTCTGTGACCATGGCACCATCCCATTCTCGTACTCCAGGCTAGCTAGTTTAATGTAGTTTTCCAGGTGTAGGGAGAACTTAAGATGATGTAGGGGTTGAGAGGGGTTGGTTAGGTATAGGAAGATCTGACCAGTGTGCATGTATTGCACTTCTTCGGGAAAGAACCTGATCTCAATGGAAGACTGGAGGGTACGTAACTTCACAAGAGCCTAGAGTGCGAAGAGGCTATTAACAATGGCCTCAATGACTAGCTTTCAGATGCTTGCATGGATTTGAATGATGCGAGCGTTCAGAAGCTCGGTGGGCAGGCTTTCTCAGATGGGATGCTGGATGCAAGACGAGGATGTATTTATGTATCCATTAGTAAGGTATGTGTGGGTCTTGTGGAAAGGCCATAATGGTATTTAGAGAGGTAAGACACTAAGTAGTTAGTGACTAAATTGACTAGTTTGGTGGTGCGTTAGTACTGAAACTTCATATTTATTTTTCTTCTTTTTGGATAGAATCCTTGTCTATTTGGAATCCTAGATGTTGGTACCAGGACTTGTTCTGATATGGTAATGAAATGTAGGAATGGTTTGATTTCATTCAAACAAGGTGTCGTCGGTTTTCTCAATTAAACCATGAAGCAGAATCCGCAGATCCCAGGATGTTTTGTGTTCACATAAGATAAAGTGAAACGTCATGCCTCAAAATCGCAAGGGCTCCCCCCCTCCCTCTTTTTGGGAAAACAGCAAGCAGATGAAATGTTTACAAGAATTAAACTCAAGCAGGTTTTCTTTGAACCCATCATATTATTACTCTGAATTTTGGAATGATTAGTTTGCTCTTAAAATTTGGTAGTGTATACCATTTTATGAGATCTTCCATCTTGTAGAATGTGTTATATTAGATGCCTACCATCATTTAACCAAATCTATAGACAGAACCAAGATATTAGAGCTTCCCTTGCCCTCTGAATGTATCCTCTAGAACCCTCAAAAAGTGCAAGTCCCTTTTCCTTGCCAAATGCAAGATGAAATTAACACAAAAAAGCTGCGATTAAATTGTTTCTATGACTTATCGCAGATATCTGAGACTTGAGTCAAAGCTCAGTCAACCCTTAGTTCTGCAATTAATTACAAAAATAAATCAATTTCAGCCATGAAACTAGAGTTGCGACTAGGATATTAGTCCAATTTATTACAAAAATAATTATTAATGCTAACGATAATACCAATATTATTAATAATAATAGTTTTACAAAATAATAGCATTAATAAAAATAAATAATAGTAATATTTGTACAAATAATAATAATAATAGCAGGATGTTAAGAATTGAGAGAGTACAAAATTACTAAAAGATTCTAAAAAATAATAAAAAGTGTGAGATAGGGTTTGATTGGAATTCGGCTTAATTCGATTCTTGTTGGATTGTGGGAAATGATTGGGAATTGCTCTGCCCACTTGTTGACTTGAAGAGAAATGCTGGTCTTGGGAGTCATGCCAAAATTAAGTGTGACAACTCAAATCCAAAATGAATCTTTGTCACCTCATTGGAGATTTATCTGGAACCTTGTATCCCTAAAAAAATTTAAACATTTCTTGTGAAGAGCTTGTAAATAAGCATTGCCTATTAAGGTAAATCTTTTGAAATGAAAGATAAATGAAGATCCCTATTATCCCTTATGTAAAGAGGAAATGAAATCCACCATTCATTGCTTGGTTCGGTTCTTGTAAACCTGAAACTTTATAGCTATGGGTGATTTTGGCCACATCATTTATACGGCTGTTCCATGTAGAACTGTTATATGATGGAGTATATAATTTCAGTCACTAGATTGAGACTCTAAATTTGCATGTTGATGCATATATAAATGCATTAAAGGGATCCATTATGAACAAACTTGGTAAGACATTACTGTCAGGATAGGTGTTGTTTATCTTTATAGATTTGTCTTTAGACCTAAACGGTTTGTATTTTTTTAAGTTGTTATGTTTGTATTTTAAGCTACCAACTAGTGATGCCTAATTGGAGACTATATCATGATTAGTTTGGATAGTTTACATGATATTTGAGAGAGTGTAAATGCCCAACAAAGAATCCACTACCCTTAAGTGGGAGATGTATTTAGTTCAGGACATGCATGATATGATTGGACAAGACAATCTGATACCCGTATTTTTTTTATAAAGAGTTTATCAAATGATTTCAAAATTAATTTATTATATAAATAAATTTATTTTAAAAATATTTTATTAAATAAATGTTTAGAAGTCTAATCAATTCATTAAGTTCCAAATGATCATATTCTACTAACCAAAAGGTTTAGATAGTAATTATTTTATCATCTTATAGGTCATTAAAAATATTGTGTAGTATAAGGACATATTTGTGAAATATTTGTAAGGAAGGGCCTTACTGCTATTTCTTATCCTTGGGGCTTTAGTTGCATTGTGTTATAGGGCCTTGGGGCTTTAGTTGCATTGTGTTATAGGGCATGATTACAATTAGTGGTTGGCCAATTTATAATTATTTAGTTACCTTAATACAATTTTGAGTGTTATTTGGGTTTCTAGGCCCCATGGCCTAAGGATGAGAATCCCATCACATTCCCACATCTAAGGGTTTATTTGTCTTTTCAAAAATATAAATATATCATTATCCACACCAATTGCCACAAGTGGTTTTGCATAAAACCATAATCATAACATTAATATATCACTAATTGCCACTGATAAGGCTTTGATTTGAATGATCCGGTCATTTGATTTACACACAGTTTTCCATGAGTTTGAAGTTAAAGCAAAGGAGATGCCATAGCAAATGCACAACAAATCACTAAGAATCAAAATTGGCTACGTAAGACTCGTGTTCGGTACAAGAAGAAATAAACAAGAAAGTTACGGGATGAGGTATTGCCAATGTCCAACCTAAACCATCCAAGAGCCTAAATCTAGAGAGAGTTGCAATAAATCTTCAGCCACGTTTGATACATATCTGAAGAAAAGATTCCAACAATTGAATACCTAAATTGAATTCCTATTTCATTATTTCCATAGCATACCACTACACGGACAAACATATATAAATCAAGAACCCTCTATTCTCCAAATGCAAGATTCATCAACTTTTCTGCCAGTAAAACCCATTTTGCTCTTTCGGAAATCAGGATTGTTTTTGGTTATTATGTTAATATCTTCTTAAAATATAAATGTAAAAATTAAGAAGAAAAAAAAAAAAAAATGATGAAGAGAAGTGATTTCAATGCATTCATTCAACTTGGGTATCCAAACAATAGAATTTCGATTATGCAGAATTCTATTCCATGGATTTCAATAATGCAGAATATAATTTTGTAAGTTAATTTCAATTATGTGAATCCAAATGCAGCCTTACTGATTGTAGCTTGCAAATAAGCAACAATAAAAGTAACTTATTCCATAAGTAAAAGTTACACATTTCCACGAAAAAAAGGCTTTTTAACATTATACAATCCACCCCTTCTAATAATTTGGCTGTGGGGGATCTTTTTATCTTAATTATAATTCTATGAAGAAAAGTTACCTGCTCCCAAGATTAAAAGTTACCCATTCCATAAGTAAAAGTTCACGATTCCATGAGTAAAGGCTTCTTATTCTGGTAAGTAAACGTTACTAATTTCTTGAGTAAAAGTTACTTCCACAAGTAAAGTTACATAATTTTACGAGTACAGGTTAATAATTGCGAGTAAAAGTTACACATATTTTGAATTAAAGTTACACATTTTTCCTAATTATGTTCATTAATCTCACAAGTAATGTTGTGAAATTGGTGTTTTTACACATTAAAACTTGATATTCCACCCTCCTATATTAACATAATGTTTTCTATAAAACAACAGTCCCCTTGGCTTTATTACCTTCTCACCTTTTAAAATAATCATCTTCAGGGGTAATTTCTCGTCTGCAACATTTTGAGGCAGGGTTCGTAACTATGATTTTTTTCCCCTTCCTTTGCAGGTGATTTTTTCTTTTTCTTTTGGTCTTTTAACATGGGGTTTTGTTCCTTTTATGTGCCCATTTGGTTCAGCCTACAAAGACCTATTTCGAATATGTTATAGTGTCTATGGTGATGACAGACACAAGCTTGAGACAACGATGGCTGCTTCTTGGTTGTTAACCAAGACAGAATGATGACTTCACATCGACCATGAAGGGAGAGATGAAGTGATTTTCTGTCGTTGGAACCCAAAAAGATCGTTTGTGAACGGAGAGATTGTTCAACTTTTCCACCCCTCCCCAAGTCATATGCTTTGATTCTTTCACAAAAAATCTTTAGTTACAAGTCAATGTTTTGATAACTATATTTAAAAAAAAAATGTTAACTTTTGAGTATTAATTTGATTAACTTCTTCTATAAACCAATGGCCAACGGTTGAAAGAAATTTGGTTGAACTTGATAATTAGTTAATAAGTATCGTATTCCAAACATAGAACCCACTGAAGTGGGGACAACTATGGATATTGGCATGGCCATCGTGAAAGGGATACATGCTTCTTGGTTGAGAACAAGTTGATCATGAAATGAGAAGAGAGGTGATTCCCGGCTATACATCGACCATGAAAGGAGAGGTGTACTGATTTGAGCTCATTGGCCAGTAAAATCTAGATGGGTTCCATCAATATCGCTAGTGAAAGGAGAGATCGTTCCGGTAAAAGTGTTGACATGATTTTTTGGGTGATTTGATTTTTAGTAAAAAAGTAATTCAAAATGTTAGTGATGGAGACGTTGGATCCCTCCGTCTCCATTTGTGTTGGGCCATACCTAAGAGGTTTATGTGGTTGAAATTATTGTGCGAGTAAGGAATCTTTACTTGCAACATGTGTAACTTTTACTTATAAAATTAAGTAATTTTTAGTTTTAGGATTGACTAACTTATTTTTACAAGATTATAATCAAGATAAAAGATCCCCTACACCCAAATTATGTGTCTCTTGATGTCCCCACATACAAAGGGTGGGTTGTATAAGGTTAAAACCATAAAATTGGTTTTCAAATGAAAAGTAGGTACCCAAACTAAGGGGTGTATAAGGACAAAACTATAAAAAATTATTCAAAGGAAAGGTAAAAATACCATTAAGTTTCAGTAAGAACACCAATTTCATAACATCACTCGTGAAATTAATTAACACAATTCAGAATAGTGCATAACTTTTAATCAAAAGATTGAGTAACTTTTACTCGTAGCAGCAAGTAACATTTCTTAAGAAATTATGTAACTTTCATTAGTAAGACTGAGTAACTTGTAGCAATAAGAAAGCCTTTACTGGTATAAATGTATAACATTTCTTATAAAATAAGTAACTTTTAGTCTTGAGAGTAAGTAGCTTATTCTTGCAAGATTATAATCAAGATAAAAAGAATCAATACACCCAATTATCTAGCCCTTGTCTCAATACATAGAGATTGGTTTGTATAAGGTTAAAACCATACAAAAAGTGTTCAAATGAAAGGTTGATTAATATTAAGTTTTAGCGAGTAAGAAAATCAATTTCTTAACATTACTCATTAGATTAATGTACATAATTCAGGTCAGTTTATAACTTTTATTCATATATTTAACTTATAAAGTTACTAACTTTTATTTGTGGGAGTAAGTCATGTATATGCAGGAATGAATAACATATAAGTGATAGCAAGGATCATCTACTCATAAAAATGTGTAACTTTTAATTATGAAATTGAAGAACTTTAAGTCGTGGGAATGTGTAACTTATATGTGAGCAAGAAACCTTGTAAAAATGTGTTACTTATAATTATGAAATTAGTAACTTTAAGTCATGGGATTGGATAAATTTTTCTCATGGGATTGTCGTCAAGATAAAGGATCTCCTACACCCAAACTATGCAGTTCCAGATATGAGTAATGAGATACCCCTAACTGGTTGTGTCACTTGGGAAGATACTTCTATCACCAAGTCTTTCATGTGTTTATATGTCAGTGTTTCTCCTTATCGTTAGAATATACAACACAGCTCTGGTTCATTCTTGAGTAACACAAAAGAAAGGTGTCTCGGCTAAAGGGATGAGAGAAGGGGAGGTTCGCTCTTATACTTCCATGGTGTTTCTTGTAAAAGAGAAAAAGTTATTAGAAAAAAACAAAGAATCACAAAAGAGGATTGTGTGGTTGAAAAGTCTTGGGAGTGGAAGAAGGAAGACGGCATCGTCATTTTTTCCCTTAAAAAAATGGAGACGTTATAACGTTCTATTTCCAAGTTAATGTTGGGGCCCACTATATGCTACATGGAGTAATATTATTGGAGGGTGTAAATCCCTTAGGTGTAGAGGATTTGGCTAGAATACTAACACGTGGACAAAGAAAAATTAATTATGGAAACTTGATCCCTCTACTTTTCATTTGTGCTTGTCAATTGTTTATTCTTGCTTTGTACATGTGATCACCATTGCAGTTGGGAAGGATGAAAATCTTTATCCTACCTGTGGTGGAGAAGTCTATGTTGATTTTTGGAGTGGTATGGAAGTTAAGTATGAGAGATTGCTTCTGTTGCGATGAAGGAGTCTTATCTCGAAGATGGATCCTTTGCGGTGTGAGTGCCCTTCACGGTAGCTGAATGCTGGTTGTGGTAGATGGATCACGAAGTGGAGTGGTTTGTGGAACTTATTGTTTGTGACTAGGAAGACTTATAGCTGACGTAATTCACTGACGTGTCCTTCACGAAATGATGCTTCATGATGATAGATGGATCTTGATGTAGTGTGGATCGCGAAGCTCTTTCAGTTATAGTTCACTTGAAGTGATAGTAGGCTCTTAGTTCTCAATTCTTCACAATACAGGCTCCTTCGTGATGCAAGTGTCTTTGTGGTGCAAGTGCCTTCATGATACTGGTTCCTTCACGATTCACCTGGAGTTCATGAATCAAACACACAAGTTTTTTGTAGTTCTACAAGTTAGTGTTTCAGTGTTTAACTAGTTCATCGAAGGCATAGAAGGTTTTGTTATCATGTTTCTTGAAGATGGTTGAGGCCTCCCATAAAGTGCAATGGATGTGGCCAAGCTAACTTCGGGAAACAATCTTACTTGGGTAGAACCCCTGCCATGCTATAGAGTTGCACTCTCTTACAAGACAAATGAACGTTGCTATTTCTTAAATCCCATGGTTTTAGATGTTATTTTTAACAACTCTTAGATTTTCACAAAATCTAGTCAGCATGACATTTCTATGAATACATCAAATAAAGCCTCACAATGAGAATGATCTTTCTCTCAAGGAGATTTTCAGCCTCAAGAGGATGCTTCACCAAGAATCAAACTTCCCCTTTCAAGAAGAGGGTTGGTTAAAAGGAGAGCTTTAGTTCAAGTTTTCAAGCACACTCTCCTCAAGGAAGAGGATTGAGTTTTAAAAACTTCACTAGAAAAATAGAGAGCTAGAGAAGAAGGAATGGTGGTGAGGATGCTTGAGAGAGCTTTCTCCTTCAGAGAACAAATCCGGGAATATAAGGCTAAGGCTTTCTTCTTCTTCTTAAGCTTGCTCTTTACTCTAACAACACTTCGGCTCTCAGACTTCACACTCTAATTTCATGCTTAACCTCATCTCTTTTTATAGAGGTAAAAGACTATGATTTCACGTCCTTCGCAATGATACGTGTCATCTGTTATTTCAATATTCTATAATATATGCACGATTTTGAGAACAACAAGTAAATATTTGAAATAAAATAAAAGGAAATCACTTGATTTGGATGACTGAAAACAGAACTTTACTTGATCATGGCTAGTGTTTGACACTATGTCCTTAAGACATATTTTGTCCCTTGCACTAGTGCTTATGAACTCTTCGGACGTCCACCTCCCAGGATACAATGATCTACCACACAGAAGAAGCACTACAATTTGTGTGCCTGGCAAACCAACTGTGTTCGTATCTCTCTCTTACACTGACAATGACATGAATGCACTATTGATGCTCATGCCTTCGTTGAATTTCAGATGCTAGAAATGGAGGGACCACTTATTTATAGACTTGTTCATGTCTATTCGGAATAGGCATAGGAACACAACTTTTGGTGTTTGAATAGACATAAATGCATAAGGGTTACAATTTACTAGCCACCTATATGTCCGTATGGAATAGACATGTGTCAAAGGGGATGATTTAATAGTCACCTACATATTTGTACAAAACAAACATGTTTAATAGGGGTGATTCAATAGCCACATGTGTGTTTATTCGGTCCACACAGTCACCAAGGGCATAACTGTAAAACTGTACAAATGGACACACCTCCATAAGGGCAAAAATGTAAACCTAAGCGAAGAGATATGTCCCCCACAGGTATAACTGAATCTAGGAGAAAGCAAAAAAAAAAAACATTAATAAAGAATTATTTTATTTTTTCTTATTGACCTAAACCTGTCCGATTTTGTTCAGTTTAGCATGAGTGTGTGTTTAAATATAGGCCTGGCCCACGTTGGCTAGGTCCTTCCCCATCCACAAAACAGTGGTATCCCCTAGGGCCCAAACTTTTGTTCAACACAAGTGTATATGAACACACAAAGTTTTATGGGCTAAACCATGTGGGACTATTCAAATTTAACACACTTTTATCAGTGTTCAACTAGGCAACTTTAGAGACAATTTCTTATTCACCCATTAACGGTTTTGAGCATCCAACTACACGGAGTTGTTCTCCTCATTGAATGGAATAAGAACCTATGCAGACCCGCCTCAAATGACATGTGGGTTCCACTTTTATTTTGGCTCAAACATAGCCAAAAAATCAGATTTTGCACAGAAAAATCTAAGCAATTTTCAAAACCGTTTCCAATAATCCCTCACATGAATGAAATTGGCTTATTAAAATGAAAATGCACATTGAGAGAGAGTACTTTTGGAAAGTCACTATATAGGGAGAGGTAGCTTGTGGCTTTGAACCTTCATTTTGGAAAGACTATCAGATTTACTAGCTAACCAGCAAACGCGATGTCTTAAACTATTTAGCCATTTGTGTGAACCAAGACAATAGAATTCATGTAGTTTCTTTCTGAACATAGTTGATTATCATGATTGTGTTCATTTTGGCTTTGAGCATCGCTTGGTCTCATGAGTGTTTTAGAGAATTTAGCTTTACAATTCGTATTTGAAGCAGCCCTTTCACACTCACATAGGTAATTCTTATTAAGAGTATCTTGCCGTACTCTACTTGGATTTATAAGGTATAAGAATTATTAAAAACATAGCTTACCTTGATCTTCATTGCATGTATTACTATTTCATCATAGGAGTGGGTAAGAGAAGTTTTCTCCATAGTGATCATAGTAATACTATTAAGTCATCATACAATTCAGTTGTCTCTTTGAACCTAGATCTTGGGATCTCTAGTCAGCTAGGTAGGGTTGCCATCATGGTGACTTTTCAGATATAGGCTTTAAACCCATTCCCCTTGATGAGCAGTATACTTGATCTTTAGTCAAACCTTTTAACGGATCTATAATATTCTCTTTTGACTTTATGTAATTAATGACAATAATTTCATGTGAGATCAACTGCTTCACTATATTGTGTCTACGATAAATATGTCGAGACTTACCATTATACATATAACTTTGTGCCCTATTAATTGCTGATTGGTTATGTATACAAATAACAGGCACATGTTTTGACCACATTGGAATATCTTCTAAGAAATGAGGAAGCCACTCTGCTTCTTCTCTTGCTTTTTCCAATGTGATAAATTTAGATTCTATTATAGGCCTAGCAATGTAAGTTTGTTTAGACAATTTCTAAGATACAGATGCACCACCAAATGTAAAGACATATCTACTTGTGGATTTTGTGTCTTTTGAATCGTATATCCAATTTGCATCACTATATCCTTCTAGTACAATGAGATATTTAGTGTGATGAATTCTATAGTTTAGGGTGTATCTCAAATACCTTTATACTCTAACAAATGCTTTCCATTGGTCCTCCCATAGGTTAATTGTGTATCTACTCAACTTGCTTACAACGTATACTATGTCGGGTCAAGTGCAGTTCATTATATACATTAAACTACCTATTATTCTAGAATATTCTAGTTGAGATATGCTTTCACCTTTATTTTTAACTAGATGAAGATTTGCATCTACAGGTGTTTTTGTAGGACTGTTATCATAATTTTTGAATTTTTCAAGTACTTTATCAATGTAGTGAGATTGAGACAAAACAAGTCCATCAAATGTTCTAATAATCTTTATTCCTAGTATCACATTTACAACACCTAAATCTTTTATGTCAAATTGACTAGTTAACATCTTCTTGGTAGCCTTAATAATATCATTATTGCTACCTATAAATAGCATATCATCAACATAAAGACATGGAATGCAATGACATGACTATTTATGGTATATTTAACATACACACATTTTTTACATTTTTTAATTCGAAATCCATTTGACATCATTACATTGTCAAATTTTTCATACCATTGCTTTGGAGCTTGCTTTAATCCATAAAGTGATTTAATAAGCCTACACACTTTATTCTCTTGTCCTAGAATAATGAACCCTCTTGATTGTTCCATATAAATTTCTCATGTAATTCACCATTCAAGAATACCGTTTTAACATCCATTTGATGTGTCTCTAGATTATGCAACGCTACAATAGCTATTAACATACAAATGTATGTTATTCTTGTTACTGGTGAATATGTATCAAAGTAGTCCACACCTTCCTTTTCCTTCTACCCCTTAACAACAAGTTTGACCTTGTATTTGTCAATTGATCCATGCACTTTTACCTGGTGGAAGATCTACCAGTTCCCATGTATGATTTTGTAGGATAGAATCAATTTCACTATTGATAGCCTCTTTCTATAGAGGTGCCTCAAGAG
>JAOXJP010151722.1:0-27113 GCA_025762735.1 Platanus orientalis | reverse complement strand
TGTGAAGTGGAAGGACATATTTGTGAAATATCTATAAAGAAGGGCCTCATTGTTATTTTCTTATCTTTGGGAGTTCAATTACAATATGTAACAGGGATTATTGCAATCAGTGGTGTGCCAGTTTGTAATTAACAAAAGATAGGGTGTCCTTATTCTAGTTTGACTTAAATAAGGATACTAAGCCCCACAACCTAAGGATAAGAATCCCAGAAGGATCCCACACCCCCTAGGGTTACTTTGGCTTTTCAAATACTTTATATATAAAGGTACCCATGTTCAGGTGGGGTCCTGTAACTTTTCTAGAAGTGAGAAAAGCGCAAAGAATTCTAGAGCATGTGTGGATACTTTGGAGACTGGATCGAATTGGACTCTTGTGTCTGGTTTAGCTATTGAGGTATTCTTCTTAAACTTCCTTTAAGATTAGATCTCAGAGACTCATATGATGATCATGGGAAAGAATATGTAGATATGTGGATATTTAAATGAATTTTTTCTAATTTCTTTGTTCAAGAACAGTAAACTTCCTTCATTCTTTGTGTTGTTATGACCCTCATCCCACTCATAGGGTCCCTCGTGTCATCAATGCCTAAGCGCATGACTAGTCAGCCACCTCGACACCCATGCCATGCCATTGAAGCACTGAAGGATAGACCACAAAGTTCATCACTCTCAGCTTGTAGTACTAAAGGCCTAGCATGCCTACTGCACATCCTCAAACTGTCGCTCAAGCTATTAAGCTCATTGACGACCATGACATCTTATACATGTACTATATCATTCCTTGTAAAACGTCGCCTTAAGTTTTGCCATGCTACCACTATGATCATCCATGACCAATTCAAGCTTTTGCTCAATACCCGAAAAAGGCACACCAGAGCACCAAGGCCACGAGATAGCCCACTCGGCAACACATAGCGTATGCTAGTAGCACCCATATAGGTAAACCCCCGTCTTCCGACAAACGCACAAAGCTGCCCACACCAAGGCCTTAAGTATTGTCCCATGAAGGAACCCAACCCCCATGACAACTCTAGGTAGCACCTTTGTACGTGCCAAGAGCCACCCCCAATCTATGTTGGGGATGCCTCTCAATTTAAGCTCATTCGAATTAGGAGCATGTCCTTTGCCTGCACACTATCTATCGTGTCATCCCATGTCTTAACATGCCTCCTACCCATGTCAAAGGCCTGATGTATGCTAAGTCCTTCATGGTTTACCAGAAGGGAACATCATACCCTCTAGAAACTCATACTGGATTTATTTAGGATTCTACCATCGGGCAATATTTATGAAAATGTCACCGTGCCACAAGCCAAGTCACCTATGCCCATGCACACACCAAAACTTGTCTGTGACAAATTGGCCAACTATTAAAATGTTCAAAATTGGCCCAAGTCGGGATTTAGTTAACATTACAAAGTTCCTCAATATTCAGTCATGGTTGGGCATAAAAATCTAAAGACAAAACAATTTAAATCTAGATGTGAAGCAAATGTCATTGAACTTGGGGTGACCAATGTGTGATGTGTTTTTGAATTTGGTGCCTCTTATTTGGCATCTTCTTTTTTAAATGAGCATCCTTTTTCTTTTACACTTTTAACCTTATACATACCACATGTCGGCCCCTAGTGTGACATTAGTTTTTGTCACAAAAGATTTGCTTCTCAAATTGCCCACTTTATAAGAGACCTATTGGATTAACCAAGATAGCCACGTGTACAGTGACACTGTCCATAATTTAAGACCAAAATAAAGATATTTTTTAACAAAATAAATAAGTAAATAATCAAGTACAATGATTAAAAAAATATACTGAAAAAGGTTATGTGATTATACCAATAAATTTGGTTGCGTGGAAAGTATGTAACAAATTACCATTCAGCATATTAAAATGGTTCAATATTTTTGTGGGGGATCACAGTTTTCCAGATCTGAAAAACCTAAATCTGTTTATTCAAAATCCTTCCATATTGGGGGGATGGAAAAGACTTCTCATTAAGGCTTTATGGATGTAAAAATAAAAGAACAAGAAATACATGAAAGTATAAATTCCATTGATTACATATTAATTTGTGTTGCATGTACGAAAGAAATTAAGAAGATGACAAATTCAATATGATGTACTCATGTGGATAGAACTTCATATATACAAGGCATATATTGCCTTGTTGTGGCCATTTCTTCTTCTTTGTTGACACTTCCTTATTGTGCTTGCTTCAAACACCAAAACTGGATCGTGTTTCTTGGATCTTTAGAGAGTTTCAAAACGCAAAGATGCATTCAAGAGTCATAAGAGTTTCAAAAGATCACCCCATCATGTGTGAGTTTTTGTTTATAGGAAAAATGTTGGAGGTGACAGAGTCCATTTAGGAGTCTTCATGCGATTACCTTCTTTTCTTCATTTTAGAAGTCAACCCATCTGTAACTACTAGTGGTATATCCACAATCTTACACTACTCCCATGAATAGAATCAGTCTACCTCAAGTAGCATGTTTTGCTTATGGCTCTTCAATTTGGCTCTTGCAAGTAGAACTAGGAGGATCCTCATTGTTACTAGATCTTGATCTTGGATAAACTTTTAAGTGATAGATTCTATCTTGCACTCTATTCATATTTGTACCAACAACTTTTGGTATTTGAAGTGTTAGAGTGTTTTAGACGGACTGCTTCTTTACATATCATTTACTCAGAAAACTCAATGGTGCGTGTCACTATCTGGACACATATCTGTCGTTGCATCACTTGTACATCTTCACTTGCAAGAGCGGCTTTTTCGTGCCATACTTAGTATCTTGATGCTTACTTTACACATAAAGTTGACACATGTCTGATGGGATTTTCATATTGCTCTCTTGACACATGTTATTGGACGAATGATGTTTGAGAAACTTCATAAATTTTTATTTTATGAGTAGCATGCTACGTGTCATGTATTGGGGATCTACTTGCAAGAACAAGATTTGTGCCACGTGTAACTTATTGAGCAATCATCTTCTTTTGAAAGTAAAATTCTATTATGCAAGTATATAGCTACATGTCACCATAGAATCATTCCATGTGCAGCAAGCATTTTCCTACTTATGTGAGTAGTTTCTACTACATGTCACTAATACGCCATCTTCATCATGAACTTTGTGCTATTAATGCACATCAAATCTTTTTTCTTTTTTTTTTGTAAGCTAATTCATTCATCACCCAAAAGAAGAGGAACTCGACGACTCCCCAAGAAGGAGCCAATGAGCACATCCAAGCTCCAAGCTAGAGACAACAAGACACAAATGAGCCAGGACATGGACCTGGCGATTATAGGATCTAGGAATATGACAAATTTGTATCTTAGACCTATTGGATATTATCTCTTTACAAACCATGTAAATATGCCTTACCCACCAAAGACACAAACAGAAATCTGAATTGACAGTATCCACTGCTTGAGCTGAGTCTGAGAGAACAATGGCCTTGTCCACGTTAAGTTGGATCACTAGTTGAAGCCCACACAAAATAGCCATCATTTATGCCTCAAAAGGGGGCATCCAGTGATCCTTCTTTCAAGTAGCTCCCTCCCATCTCCCATTGAAAGCATATGATATGGCACCAACCAACCTATTCAGAGGTGAGGTAGCATCCACATTGATCCTGGTCCATCCTTCATGCATAAGAGTCTCATCAAAACACCCATTTTGTGTCAAAAAAGCTACGAAGATTTTTCATTTTCCTTTAGGCAACAGTCCATATCCCTGTTATTAGCAGCCAAATTTTGACTAAGGTTAATTAATGGAATCAGATGGGTTCATTATAGCAAGGAATAAGGTCAGATTCTAGACACCCCTGGACCTCAGATAGTAAGGGATTCTCAAGGGATACTTTAGTCAGAAAGTGCAATGTCAATATCAAAACCTTATTCAAAGATCAACCAAGCAAAACCCTAATTTCTCCATAAAACACCCTAGGACTACAAGGGTCCAAATTTCAATCTATCAGCCTCATTTCATTCTGAATCTTTCAACCTTCATAAGCCTTCCCACATTGAAGCATCAAAAGGCTGGCAAATTATTATTTTACCTCTACACCTTCAAAATATCTCAACTTCAGTTTATTAGACTCATTTTCTCCAGAATTCGCCAGCTTTCATAAGTCTTCCCACATTTAAGCATCAAAGGCTAGAAAATTATTGTTTTACCCTTATATTCTCAAAAGCCCTCAATTTTTCCCAAAATTAGACCTTTAATCAATCCTAAAAATTTCCCTTGTCATCCAAATGACCCCACATAAAGACATGTACCCTCTAATCAAGAATATCTTCAAAGAGTTGTCTAAGAAACTAAAATTTCTAGAAACTCAGGCAACCCTTAAAATCCCAGTACTCCCCTAGACCTCAAGAGACAATTTGGTCTATATTTGACTTACGGTGAGCTCCCAAAAGTTCTCCCAATAGCCAAATCTAAGACAGTCAATGGCTAAATCTTCGTTTTTGTTAAGGCTTCAGAACCAACTCTCAAACTCAAGTGTTGTCAGACCCATTTCACATCAGATTCTCTAATATCTCCAGATTGAGTCCTATCACTTTCAGCGAGTGATGAACCTTCGGTAGACTCCCGGGAATTCACCAAAGATCATAAATTCAATCAGCCAATGGCTATTCTTTGGCAGCTCCAAAACCTTCAGAAGGATCTACCCAGATAAAATCCATCCATAAATTCAATATGCCTCAACTATCTCATTTACTCAATTTAATCTAAATAGTTGTTTCCCTATATCTAACCTACGATGAGCTCCCAGAAGCTCTCCCAAAATCTAAATCCCTTAATGTCAGGCTCATTTTCTTAGATTTTTTAAGATCTTCAAAAGGCTCCTTAATAGACAGATCCATTTACAGACTCAACGCAACCCAATTGCTCATTTCATTACAAATCCAGGCTGTAATTTTCTACCAAGTGACCCTCCTTTGGGAATCCCTGGGAACTCTCTGAAAATTAGATTGTCAACCCGTCAAATCCTGTGTTCTCGAGACTTAAGGGCCCAAAACATTCAATGACCCAGAAAAATCCTACCGAGGACTCAGCAAAGACCTGTCTCAAATCCGCTGAGAATTCAGCCTCAGATAAATCAGGGTTTTAAATACATATTTTGACTCAGGTGTCAGTTTCGAGAGTAGTTTGAACCTGTATCTCAAAAAATTCAAAGGTAATCTTTCATATCAAGACCCTGAGAATCAATTTTACAATTTAACCCCTCCTACATGGGTCCGAGTCATTTCAGAGCCATTCAGGCTCAGTTTTGACCTAGCTACACTCATCCAAATTCAATTCTCACAATTGAATACGACTAACACATCTGGGAGAAACGAAGAACATATAAGCCTCGAAATTATCTAAGCTACAAAACCCAAAAGGCATGACTAGACAGTGAGGGCATCAAAATCCAAGAAACTGTTGATATTTTTTAGAAAAGCAATCATCACTTTTTTGGTATTTAAAAAAAATAATCATTGCATTTCCAAAAAAATCCTAAAGATGGCTTTGGCTTAGTGCCTATCATTTGAAATTAATCCAAAATATTCTTAATGAAGGGCTAGGATCCAATGATCTAAAACCTTAGCCCATCATCCACCATCCAAACCTAGGATCAATCCAACCTTCATTTTTCCACCTCCTCATCCCAACCCTTTATCCTCTCCCCCTTGCCACATGGCACACATCCACCCCCCTCTCATGGCTAAGGGTTAGGATTAACCCTCTAAAACACTAAAATCCCATAATATATCTTACCCCTCTATTTTCCCACCTCTTTACGACAACCCTCCATTTTACCCCCTTGCCACATGTCCTATATCTAAGCTACCCCCTTCCCTTGGCGAATAAGAGAAGACCCCCTAAACTGTCACACATGTGGCTGAGAAGCCTCCACCATATCTCATTTGAACCCTCCTTCCACATCACATATCCTAAAGCACATCTAAACTCTCCATTTTCCCCACCACCTCACCTTAACCCTCTATCCAACCCCCTTTGCTCCATGGCACCCATTTAGACTACCCTTACCTTATAGCCAATGGGAGGAGAACCTCAAAGCCACCTCACATGTGGTTGAGAAGCCTCCACCTTACCCCATTCAAACCCTCTTCACCACCACATGTTCATGTGGGTTCCACCATGCCATGACATGGCCATACCCCCCATACTTGAAGCCACCTATAAATACCCCCTAACTCAACCAAGGGGGGATGGGTCTACTTTTCCACCAGAAAAAAAGAGAAGAAAGAAAAGAGAGAGAGAGAGAGAGAGAGAGAAAATGGAAGAAAAGCTTGAACCTAAGGTAGGTACCCTACCCCCTCTCTTTTTCATAGTTTAGAACATGTTGTGTTGTTTAATTAACCCCACATAACCCCCATTGAAGGCCCCATCAATGGTGGAACATGGGAGAGACAAGCTATTTTCTCCCTACATATTTTTTTTTTTACCAAGTGAAAATGCAGAGACCATAACTCCCTAAATACAAGGAGTTAGAATCTAAAATTTACATGGTAGGTCACTTATATAGTGACCTACTTACACATAAAATTTTACATGCATTGGATTTTGTTTGACCCCTGAAAGAGACTCCACTTGCTCACTGTGTTGGAGTGATTCTCCACTCTCTAGCTTGAGTCAAGTGGGATCTCCAAATTTTAATTCATTATATATTTAATATTTATATTTAATTGTTATTTTATTTATTATTTAACTAATTTATGTATCTAAATTAATTTTAGTAATCCAATTCATTTCAGTTTTGGTATTTTACCAGATTTTTATTTTAATTATTTTTTTGTTGTTTCTGTTCTGCACTAAGTTGTGTCATTCAATTTATAGATTAAATTTACCCTTGATTCACAAGTTATTTTGCCAAAAAAAAATTTCAGTAGCCTTATAATCATGTTGAGATACTTCATGCTAAATTTGGGCTCAACCCAATCAACATAGCCCTCAGAATGGATCCCACAACCTCTGGATTTTATAGGGGTATGTGTAAATTTGCATAAAACCCACCCACTTTCGAAAATCCAAAGTTAGATTTACACTTTTCAAATGAGGTTGACATTTTTCAGAGGTGTGTCTAGGATCCTAACCCAACTCCCTGAAAATTCCCAAGTTCATTTGACCCTTTGTGATAGCCCAAAAGTGTGAAAAATTAGGCTGATGAAATGTTACCCAGAACCTATACACCTGAATTTTCATTACTGTGGAAATTCAAGCGTACATCCTAATTTCAGGCGTACTAACCCTAAACACTCTCCACCTTTATCCCTATGCATTCAGTGGGTCCATAAAACTCCTCAAACCCTTAACCCCATCTGATAGAGGACCTAGGCCCTGGATTCTGTTGGAACACCTAGTGGGGCCCATTTGAGATTGTACACCTAAATTTTCGTTTTTGTAGAGTTCAGGCGTACCCTTGAATTTCAAGCATACCCCTGGTGTCGTGCCTACTACGTCAGCACGGTCTACCTGCATACCCGATCCAATCACTGCCTTTCAATCATTCCTGACTTTTATAGTCTCCACCTTATCCTAAGGTAATGTCATTGTAGTTATCAACCCAAAGACCCTAGGACTTCGCCATAGCCCAATTAAGTCTTTAAAACACACTCGCATTGGTGTATATAAATAAACTAAAATGAATATGCCCTGAATCACTCTCATAGTCAAATGTACTTGACTACCGAGATTTGCACACACAACAGACCCCTAGAACTACATGCAGTTTGTTTCCAACAATACCCTAGGAACATCGAACCACGTAAGATCGGGTATGTAGGCTGTTTGATACTATGTCTCATGTGCAATTGCAATGATCACACCATGGGGGTGGTCCAAACCAGTAATTTTAAATCTAATAGGCACACAACACTATAGCTTATGGCAAGCATAAATTGTTAGGTTAGAGAAGTCACCCTAAAAATGTGGGTAATTGGGGTGCCTAACACCTTCCTCAATTGCAACAAAACAGCTTACCCGATTCTCTGAAGTACTAGACCAGCCTCAAGAGTCATTTTAGGCCCATGGGTCTAGACCAGGCTGCAAGGCCCATACCTTTCCTTTCCCCTAGGAAAGGGAGCAAATGCCCAACTCTATCTATAAATATCTATAGTTGGTGGCGACTTCAAACCAAGCCTTGGCATTCATTGGCCAGGCCCCATCCCATGAAGTGGGGACCATCTAGTCTTTCCACGATGCCCACACCTGCACAAAGAACTAAAAGAGAACTATATCCAAGTCAGGTTAGGTTGCATTCCATTAAACAGTACCCTATTCTTATGAATCCAAATACACCAACATAAAATAACAATTTTTTAAAGCATTGACTTTGTAACTATTTTGGATTCCCACTTATAGCAAATCCAAAATGTCTTCTAGTCCATGAAAGAGTTGACGTTGGGGTTGGTGCATCTGAGTTTCCTTAGCCCAAATTTCCTTACTTCATAGACCACTAGGCAATGAACCACATATCCTTCCATTCCGGGGCAAATTGGTTGGGTATGGCTTAGGAATTTCCTTAATTCCTTCCTTACTACTATCAATTCATGGTAGGCCTTCCATAGAAATCATTGGACCTTCCGCGTGACCTGAAGTTTTCATATTGCTTTCCAAACTTGGGTCTTCCATTTTCTTAGGAAGACAAAATATCAACCTCTTTGCCTATATAAAAGCATGAGCCAAGGGAAAAATCAGCCAATGGAAAGCTAAGCTCCCCTCTCTAGCTAGGAAGGATATTGATTAAGTCAGTGATATCGACCCCTTCCAACGTATGCCATGTCATGCTTTTTCATTCCCAACGCGTTCGTACTTAATTGATAAACACCAACAGGCATTTTGGTGGGCCAGAAAAATCAAGAAAAGAGAATACATTGGATAAAATATCAAACTCTTCGGAGTTCCAAGGATCACGGTGGAATGGGCTTTTGAGACCTGCAGTTAACATATTTTGCTTTATTGGCAAAACAATGCTGGCATTTGATTTCCCAACCTAACACTTTATGGGATAGGCTAAAGAAATCAATATATTTTCCTCGTCACCATTTCCTTCAGAAAACAAGTATAGCCACATCAAGGTCTTGGTGCTAGAAAAGTTTGCTACATGCCAAGGATGCCCTTCTTAAAGGATGTCTATGGGTGGTAGGAGACATAGGGGAGATAAAAATTTGAAGTGATGCATGGATCAGCTCCCTACCATCAGGAAATTACAATTACATCATGCCCCATCTCCAAGGTCCACGAGCTCATCGATCATCAGCTGATGAAATGGGACCTTACACCCATTACTACCCATCTTTCCAAACAAAAGAAGGAAGCCATTCTGCGGGTACCTCTAACCCGACACTGTATCAAGGACCACATTGTTTGGGTAAATGATACGCAAGGTCAATTTTCAGTCTAATCAGCTTATAATATGTTGGCAACCCCTTCCCTTGATTGGATATATTGTGAAGCATGTCCACTCGTGGTGAATTTAATATGTGCTAATAGTAACCTAAACATTTTCATTATGTGACCTTCCATATTTCGGCCACGTGGAGGGATGGTGTGGCTAATCTAGATTGTCCATCACATTGGGGATCTTCTAGATAGGCCACGTGTCTAATTCAGTTGTATATCACACCATGTATTTTCCTTTCTCATACGTAACTAATGTCACAAATTTAAATATTTACTAAAGATACTTATAATTTAAAATTTAAAATGTGTATAAATGAAGAATTTTTTCTACCAAATTACAAATTTTCTTTTTTTTTGTTGAAATTAACCATGAGTATGGGAAACTCGGGACCAACAATTGTCTACAGACACGTAGAAAAGATTCAAGAAGCCCGCCCAAGTTTTATTCTTTGTCACTATGCAGACAATCACAGTGCATTAATTAAAGTTATTTTAACTATTGTAGAGCGTCTGGGTGAGTAGAGGATGACATGGCAAACATGTAGAGACCTCTAGGACTGTTCACTAAGGCTGTTAAATGATAGATTCCTGAAGCATCCCAATTTTGTTTTGTGATTCACTAGACAATCCAGCCCCAATAAATAACCAAAGAAAACAAATGCATGCGATTTAATTAGGCAAATCATCAGCAGCACGCTACAACATGAACAACAAAAGTCCATAAAAAGACAATTTTTTATGTTCATGTAGTAACATGTTAATAGTTGACAATGGAATGATTTTTTTCATTTCATGTGTTCAATCATCATGCATGGAGGGCATGGTCGTCTTCATGCCTTGAAAATAAACTATCAAATACGATAAACTATATTTTCTAAAAAGGACAAATGACTAATATATTTCAGCCCAACAAAAAACCAAAAAACAAAAATTCACCACACCTAGTCTTAAAGAATCCCAAACCCCTATTACGTTCATTAAAATTCCACTCACGTGAAAAGAAAAGGCATGTAATAGATTCTTGGTAATTACATCACTCGTAATCTTGAATCATTAAACATGTACTTATCAAAATTAAACTACCCTAGGATTAGGGTTGACAATCAGGCCAGGCCAAGCCGAGCTAGGCCAAGGTCAATCCAAACCTAACCCAAAATATTAGACATGTGCCCGAGCAGCCCAGTCTGGGCCCGAATTCAGTCCGAGACAGTCAACTTGAGCTTGGCCAACTTCAAATTTTGGGTTTCGGGTCGAGTTTGAGCTGCTTGAACTATTATATTCCACTCTCATTTGCGTTGATTTTAGGCCAATAATCAGGGAAAGAAAACTGTTGATGGCATCCTTGTGGCCAACAAGTTTGTAGACTCTTGGAAAAAATCAAGTGTCACTAGTTTAATTTGCAAGCTCGATCTTGAGAAGGCCTTTGACAAAGTGGATTGGTATTTTCTTGAATCGGTCCTTCATAAAAAGGGATTTGGGGTTAAATGGATTAAGTGTGTGGGCATCACGGAAAGACCAAATGGTCCCCGCCAACCCCACTTCGCGGAGTGTGAGATGTATTTGGCTAACGTGGGCTAGCCAAGGTTTTGGTTTGGAGTTGCTTTGCAGCCCATACTAGACCTGTAGGTCTAGGGATTGACTCTTGAACTAGCATTTTCTTTCAAGGATTCGGGTAAGCTGTTTGGTTGCAATTAGGGAATGAGTTAGGCCCCCCAATTACCAACCCTTTTAAGGTGGCTCCTCTAACCTTGCAATGTTTAAAGTGCCAATAAGCAAGAATGAATGTGTGTAGTTTTTAATTAATTTATGTTCATACGCGTGATTTTTCACTCAGTACACCTTAACTTAGTGCCATATGCTTGAATTTTATTCGGGGACAAAATTCAGGTGTATGACCTAAAAGTACCCCACAGTGGGCCCATTTTGTGAACAAAGGTCAATCTAGGGTTTCAGGAACTGGAAAATCGACTTGGTATCGTTTTGAAAGTGTAGGATTCTTCACCCATTCTCTGTTTTCTAGAAGGGTAAATTGGGGATTTCCTAATGTATACTGAATTTAAGTTATACGCCTGAATTTTACCAGAATGGAAAATTCAAGCGTATGGACTCCAATGAGTCCAACTGGAGTTCCAGCGTGAGGCAGGGCTTGGCGGGTCTTATAATTGAATTTTCCACGACTTCAGGGCTTTGTGGGCCCTCCATTTAAGAAAAATAGTAAGCATGCAAGTTTTACAGGTTATACACCAGAATTCAAGCAGTACACCTTAATTTATAGGCATACGCCCGAATTTTTACCTTTGGCCTTCAAGGGGCCCCACCTGGAGTTCTAAAAAGGGGCAAGGCTTGACATGTCATCCAAGAGAATTTCCAAATTTCCCTGGCTTTGTGGGCCCTTTTTATAAGAAAGGGAGACAGGCATGTGGAGTTCATAGGTTGTACGCCTGAATTTAGGATGTATTCCTGATTTTGTAGACGTACAACCCTGGATAAAGATGTAGTTGCCTGTTCCTTTGCTCATTTGGAAACAAAAGGAGATCCACTAGCTCTTAAAATTTTCAAGGGGTTGGATTAACCTAATGAGGTTTGTGAGTTGTGTGGTCCATTCCAAGAGCTATATCCATTGGATCCAACTCAAATTTGACATGGAGGTTTCCAACAACCTAATAAATCTCCTGTACAAAGTATGAAACAAGACAGCATGTAAAGAAAGAAATATTCAATTTACAAGTTAAAAGACAAAATATAATGCAAAATCAAATCAATAAAAAATTAATTTAGAAATAAATCTAGTAAAATATTAAAGACTGAACAAAATGAAGTAAAAAAATTAATTAAAGCATATAAATTAACCATCTAATAAGAAAAAGAATAAATGAACAAAAATAATAAATACAATATAAATTAAAATTCAGGTACCTCACTTAACTCAAACTGTGAAGTATAAAAACACTTCAAAACAATGAGAAAGTGGGGACCATTTCGGGGGTCAAACCAAGTCCAATGTTTGTGAAAATTGGTGGACATGTAAGAAACTATGATAGTGAGTTACTATGAAAATTTGAAGTCCTAACTCCAATTGGAGGAGTTATGACTCTCACATGTTTAGTTGTTCAAAAAAAGTCATTAAAGAGGTTAAAGAGGGAGACAAGTTTGTCTCCCCCATGTCCCACCATTAGGAACTTTTAATGGGTTTAAATGGAATCCATTTACAGCATGAGGGGGGTCTTTATATTTTGAAATGGAAAGGAATGGAGTACCAACCTAAGGGATTGAGCTTTCCTTCTTCTTCCTTTCTCTTTCTCTCTTTCTTTTTCTCTTAATCTCTTCCTTTCTCTCTTTTCTTTCCTTTCTTTCCTTTCTTTCTTTCTTTCTTTCTTTCTTTTCTCTCTCTTTTCCTCAGATTGAATGATTATTTTTATCTAATTTTCTCTATCTCCCAGTTAATGGCCAAATGGGGGGGTATTTATAGAGGGAGTAAGGCATGGGGGTGATGACCATGGGGTTGTATGGATGGGCATGGCAAGGTGGGACCCACAAGAATTTGTGGTGGGGAAGGGTGGCTCGAATGGGATGGTGTGGAGGCACCTCAGCCAAACACATGTGAGCTGAGGTTGTCTCCTCCTATTGAATAAGAAAGGGGAGGACTTGGATGTAGGCCATATGGCAAAGGGAAAAAATAGAGGGTGGTAGTAAGGAGGTGGAAAACCTATGGGTATATATGGGCTTTAGGGTTTTAAGGGTAGATGATGAATGAGGGTTTTAGTGTAATTGATCATGGCCACTTATCATGGGAGGCGGTTGGATGCATGCCATGTGGCAAGGGGGGAGAAGATGAAGGGTGGAGGTAAGGAGGTGGAAATTCAAGGGGTTGGATGGGTTTGATGGGTTTTGTGGTGGATGTTGGGGTAGGTATTTAGGAAATATAATCATGGCACTCACCTTAAACAAATTTGAGTTAATGCCAAATCAAAGGCCCTAACTCAAAGTTGTTTTTAAGATTTTTTTGGGGAGCACTTATGAGAACATTTAATGATGGGAGAGAAAAATTTTCCCTAATTAATGCTTTGGGAGATTTTGGCTAGTAGAATGACCCCTTACTTGTCATGGCTTACTTTATACGCTCTTGGGCTCAGAAAGTTTCGAATCATATGTGTTTTTTGCATCTCTTGGATGCTCTTATTGCAATGTCGCTATTGGAATCGAATTTGGATGAATATAAGTAAGTCAAAAGTGAGTTCAAATGTGTCCAAAATGTCTTAAACCCATATAACAGGGGTAAAATAATAAAATAGAATCTCAGGGTCTTGATATGAAAGGTAACATTTAAGTTTTGTGAGACACAGATTCAGATTGTTCATGAAACCGATACCCGAGTCAAAATCTGCATTCAAAACCCAGATCTATCCAAAACCAAATTCTTATTAAAATCTAGACGGGTTTTTGCTGAGTCCTAGGTGGAAAAAATATAGGTCATAAATTATTGTAGGCTCCAGAGCCTTAGAAACATAAGATTTGACAGATTGTCAATCAGATTCCCGAAGAGTTCCTAGGAGATTCCTAAATGAGGGTCACTTGGTAGAAAAACACATTCTGGGTTTGGAAGAAAATAAGTAATTGGGCTGTGTTGAGTCTGCAAATGGACCTGTCTATTAAAGGGCTTTTTGAAGATATAGAAAAAATCTAAAAAAATAGGTATGACCTTGAGATATTTGGATTTCGGTAGAGCTCCTAGGGGTTTACCGAGTTTTAGATACAGGAAAAAAAGATTTAGATTGGGTTTAAGAGAGAATGAGATGATTAAGGCATGTTAAGTCTTTGGATAGTCCAGAGTGGTGGTTTTTCAAAGGTCCTAGAATTTTCCAAGTAGGACCACTAATTAGTTGAATTTCTGATCTCTAGTGAATTACCGAATGTCTACCATAGGTTCATTACCTGCTGAAAATGATTGGATTTAATCTGAAGAAATTAAGGAATATAATGTGGAGTGGGTTTGATAATATTTGAGTTTGAAAGCTGGTTTTGAAGCCTTGGTAAAAACTGAGAGTTGACCACTAACTGTTCTGAATTCAGCTATCTAAAGAATTTCTAGGAGCTTACCGTAGGTCAATTATAGACAAAATTGTTTTGGTGGTGTAGGGGAGTATTGAGATTTTAAAGGTTGCTTGGGTCCCCGAAAATTTTAGTTTGTTAGATAAATTTTTAAAGATAATCATGATTAGAGGATGTAGGACTTGATTTGGGGTCATTTTGGATAACGGGGAAAATTTATGGGATTTATTAAGGGTCCAATTTTTAGGTAAAATGAGAAATTTTGAGAATGTGGGGGTAAAATGGTAATTTTCCAACCTTTGATGCTTCAATGTGGGAAAGCTTATGAAGGTTAGAGAATGCTTGAAGAAAATGGTTTTAATAGAATACAATTTGGAAATCATAAGGGTATAAGGGTAAAATAATAATTTACTAGAGTTTGATGCTTTAATGTGGGAAGGCATATTACTGTTAGAGAATTCCGAATGAAATGAGGTTGATAGATTGAAATTTGGACCCTCGTAGTCCTATGGTGTTTTCAGGGAAATTAAGGTTTAGTTAGATTGATCCTTGAGTATAGTTTTGATATTGATATTGCACTTCACAACCAAAGTATCCCTTGGGAATGTCTAACCACCTAGGTCCAAATCTAATTTCAGTATTTGAGGTTTGGGGAATACTAAGTTCTTAGCCAATCTTTCCTAAACTAGGGTTGTCTAGAGTCTGATCATATCCATTGTTGTAATGAACCCATCTGATCCCATTGATTAACCCAAATCAAAATTTGGGTTTTGACAAAGTGGATGACAGAATGTGTGGCTCACCCTTGGTATTCTACTCTACTTAATGACACTTCTAAAGGCTTCCTTTGTACTTCACATGTTCTCAAACAAAGCGACCCTTTTTCATCTTTTTCTCTTTTACTCTTTTTCCTATGGTAGACTCCCTAAGTGCCCTTCTTTCTCGTGTTGTTTGAGATAATATTGTTGAAGGATTCAAGATTCCGACTTTATATCTTACAATTTCTCACTTTCAATTCACAAATAATATAAACATTTTTGTAAAACCCTCCCCTTGAGATGTCTTGAACCTTAGGCATACACTTCATGTAATGCCCTCGAACCCGAATTCGGATTCGTTACTGTTCACAAATCCAATAATCCACATAAGATTGGCCTAAGTCATGGGCCAACAAGTAAGATCTAATAGACCACATAGTCCTCATTAATTTTTCTTATATCCATTTAGTTTAATAATCATATTTCAATAATTGTGGAAGCGTAAATCTAACTCATAAATGTCACAATAGTCCAATAACAATGAGTCTCAACAAAATTATCACTATACTCTCCAAAGATAATCACTATAGTAGAGTAATCAATAACCACATATCTAGGGTGCCCTCTCACCCAAATACACATAAGAGAACTGAATATAAACCTAAAAATATAGACCCAACATAAAAGGGGTCACAAAACATGTTTATAACAAAAATACAAATAAAATAAAGGAAGTTGTGGATGCCACAGTAAGTCCCTCAAATGGAGGACTTGCAACAAGGATCAAATTGAAAAACAAATGGTTGGGTTAGTCCCAACTTGTAAGCAATCTAGCAAACTGTAGATAATCTGAAGTAAGGCACACATTTAAATACTAGAATATCCAAAAATCAATATTTAGTTAAATAGATATCAAAATAATAATCAGAATCATGCTAGTATAAAGCAACAATAATCACATGTCAAACAGAAGTTAGTGGTCCAATACAAAGATCAAAGTTCGAATAATAACTCAATGCAAAGGTCAAAGCTCACAAATTCGATGACATATGTCAGTCTTGAAAGATCCGATGTTCGATGATTTCAAAGTTCAATGTTCAAAGTGTTCGAAATCCACATGGTTCATAATGTTAGGATGTTTAATACTTAGAGTTCAAAGATTCAAAGTGTTCTGAGTTTGATGTTCAAAGTGTTCAAAGTTCACAAGGTTCATTATTCGAGGGAGTCTAAAGCTTAATATCCAAAAGGGTTCAATTAGCTCGATGTCAAGGTCCACATGATCAAAAGACTCAAAGTCCAAAAGGGTTCACATCCATAAGTTTGAAGGTCTACATAATTTAACAAATCCCCAAGTGCCCGCATACAGCCCTACAAGTGGGGCTCACGTTCTTTCGAGTGCTCGCATACACCTTTAAGTGGGGCTCACATATCTCCGAGTGCTCGCATACAGCCTACGAGTGAGGCTCACATATGTTTGAGTGCTCGCATGCAGCCCTACGAGTGAGGCTCACATATCTCCGAGTGCTCGCATACCGCCCTATAAGTGAGGTTCAATATCTCCAAATGCTCGCATGCCACCTTATGAGTGGGACTCAATACTTTGAATGCTCGCATACCACCTTACGAGTGGGGTTCAATATCTGCGAGTGCTTGCATATCGCCCTACGAGTGGGGCCCACATAGTTCATATATTCAAAGTCTGAAAAGAGGTTCACTTAGATTCAGTGTCAATGTATAATTCGATATTCACAAGTCCGGATTCAAAATGATTCACTAAGATTTCTCATGGAGTCAATGATTCAAATATTTAATAAGATTCAAAGGTTCACATGGTTCACATATTCACATAGAATGCATAGAGTTCAATAGAATTAACGAGTTCAATATATTTCTATAGAAATTCAAAAATTCACATGTATTTCAATGAATCAAATCATAGAGGATAGCCAATATCACTTCTAGTGTTCCAAACAAAATGGAAAGGCAATATTATCTTTCAAATTAAACATAAATGGAATAAATCTTAAACGATTCACAACTTTACACAGATTTTCATATGTTCACATGGGAAAATTTCAGATTTCATATCTTCTAAAGGATTCCTTAAAGGAAGCCAGTCCACACAATGTCCAAGATCAATAATCTTTCATAAAATAGGTGTAGATCTAAAGAGAAAATAAGAATCAATGGTCTAAAGCATAGATCTACAAACTTTTCAGAGATTCCACTGAGAAAATAGTCATTCCAAGCATAAGGAACATTAAAACTTACTAAACAAGCTGAGAATCATAGATATAAGATGATTCAAGGGATTGGATTCAAAGATTTCTAAACATTTCAGAGATTCCAAATGATTCAAATGCCAAACTCCAAAGATTAAAGAGGAACATTCATCACATTATCCTTAGTAAAATAGATTTACTTACTAGAGAAGCTTATATTCTAGTAATCACAAGGTTCAATGGCATAGAACATAAGTTTCTCACATATTTTCAGAGATTCCAAATATTTTCATAAAGATTAAAGAAGTTTAAAGAGAATTTACATCATCAAAACCATAATAAGCAAGATTAACTTACTAGAGAAACTTAAATCTAAGATTCAAGGAGTTTGATCAAGATTTTCAAACATTTCTGAGATTTCAAAGGATTTAAATACAAACTCCAAAAATCAAATAGAAATATACATCATTTTATCCATAGTATGCAAGATTTATTTACTAGAAAAGCTTAAATTCAATATTCAAAGAGTTAGATCAAGATTTCCAAACATTTTAGAGGCTCCAAAAGGTTTTTATAACCAAATCATAGAGATCTAAGAGAATCAAAGAAAAAAAAACATCACATCATCCATAGTATATAAGATTTACTTACTAGAGAAGCTTAAATTCAAGATTCAAAGAGTTAAATCAAGATTTTCAAATATTTTAGAGGTTTCAAAGGGTTTTTATAATCAAATCATAGAGATCTAAGATAATCAAATAGGAAAATACATCACATCATCCATAGTATGCAAGATTTACTTACAAAAGGCTTAGATTCAAGGATTCACAAGGTTCAATAGCTTAGAGGATGGGTTTTTACATACTTTCAAAGACTCCAAAGAGTTTTCACAAAGATCAAAAAAGTTTAAAGAGAATTTACATCATCAAACCTACAGTACGCAAGATTTCTTCCCAAAGTTCAAATCCAAAATCACCAAGAAAGAAACCTCCACTTCTACCTTACTCATACATTGCTCTGTAAAATAGGCATATTTCTAACATTAGAAGAATGAAACTAGAAAGTTCTAGTAGAAAAATAAGCTAATCGAGAAGAATTTCCATGGTTAAAAGTGGAACTTACCCAATTAGGGAAAAACTCCAACCTTCTTCTCCAATGCTCTCTAATCCTTACCCATTTTGTTTTAACTAGTTCTAATGACTTAAATGATTCATTATAAGGGTTTCCTTTACATATTTCTAGGGTTTTTGGTTGAGTTGGGAGGTCCAACACTCACCAAAATGGAGAAATTAAAATTGATTTAGCTTAAAAAATGAAAATTAGGTCAAATCGAATCGATTCGGAGGGTGTCGGATCGATCCAAATGGTATCAGATCAATTATTAAGCATACCGGATTGATCCAGCACTATTTTGGATAAATTTTTGTAAAACTCAAAGAGATTAGATCGATCCAGCAAGTGGTTAATTGATCCGTTAAATTCAGATCCAACCGGATGCCTTTTTACAAGCTTGACTCCTTCGAACTAAAATGATCATAACTTTCTCTAAAAAAACTCCTGGTCACTTTTTGTTGTGTTAAGAACTAGACTTCAAGGGTATGTAGGTCGTACCCTAATTAGCTAGGAGTTGATACTGGTGAGCCCGAGAAGTTACCTCAAATCTGTTGACCTATCAGCATAGACACCTTTTCGGAAAATGGGCGTGACTTCCTCTATGAGAATCCTATTTGCAAACCGTTTATTTTTTTGGAAAGTAGACTCAAATACATTTCTAAATATGAATGGCTTTCCCCTTCAACTAACTCAGGATTTATACATATTTTCATGTGAAGTTATTCCAAAACACACTTGGGACAATTTTCAAAATCGATCAGTTTAATGTCAAACTTAGGTTCTACACTTCTAACTTGGCCCAAATAGTTCATAAACCATCCTACGGTCTATCTAGAGTATGTGAAATGACAATTTTATCATTATGGGATAAAATTACAATTTTTCCCTTTTAGTACAAAGCAGGGCATTACACTTCAAGTATTCGAAATCATTTATGGTTTCAATGTCAACTAGGGTAATTTATCATTGTTGGTGTTCAAGTAGATACCATTCAACCCTTGGCAGACATCCTTAGGTGTAAAATTAAATCATGGTCTCTCAAGTACCTTAGTCTCCCTTTGGATGGGCAGCCTCATTTGAGCTCTTTCTAGGATCCGGAGATTGAGAAGGTGGATAAAAGATTTGCTTCTTGAAAGAAGACACATATTTCCCTTGGTCGTAGAATCACTCTCATTAAAGCATTTCTTTCCAATCTACTAAATGTTGCTTTTTTCCATTCATTCTAAGGTTGCTAAGAAAATCGAGCATTGCAAAGGAATTTCCTTTGGGATAAGGGTGGATCCAAGAAAGATCATCTTTTAAGTTGGGGCATTGTTTGCAAATCAAAAGAGGGTGGCATCAAGTTTGGTAATATAGCCTTAAGGAAAAAATCTCATTGGGAAATGGATTTGGTGGTTCACATTGGAAGCTAGCAGTTTTTGGCATTCATTGATTTTTAGTAAGTATGGATCGGTTCACAATGCTCTAGATACAAATCCTTTAACAAACTACAGATCTTCCATCCTCTGGAAACGAATCATTGTTGTCCTCTGCTTTTCCATAATCATTAACAATGGTAACAATATTAGTTTTTTGAAACATGTTTGGATTGGGAACTCTCCCCTTTCATGTCATTTTTCTAGAATTTTTCGCGTTGTTGCCCATAAAAATGCATTTATTTCTTGAATTCTATCCAAGTTTCCCACTAGCCTTTCTTGGAACCTTTCATTTTCCAGGGATCTCAGCTCCTATGAAAAGGACCTTTTCTCTTCACTCTCTGATTTTCGGAATAACCTTTTCTCTTCACTCTCTAATTCCCTTGAATTATTATGGATTTCTCCTTCTTCCCCACACAGATATTCTTGGTCTTTATACCCCTTTGGTTATTACTGCTCCAAATTATTCTTCCATTTTCTTTCGAGCTCGCAACCTACCCTTTCTTTCCCTTCTAAACATAGTTGGCATTGTATCTCCCCCCTGGAGTCCAAGATTTTATTTGGATTGCCTCTTTCAACAAGATCAACACCATGGACTTTCTCCTCATTATGGAATGAGAAAAAAAAAATAAACTAAGAAATAACATATTGGAGTCAAAATCCTAAGCTAAATCTTAAATCATACATGGAATCCCAAATTTATGAGTGTTTCGTGGCTTACCTTGATGAATTGTGGAATGCTTCCCTCTCTTCGTTTCTTCTCGTTCTTTAGGTTTAGATATGTTTAAAACAAAACCGTATAGGTTTTTATAGGCCTAGGACAAAGTCCCACATAAGTTGGGGTGTAAATTTTTAAAAAATAGGAAATAAAATTTTATTTTTCCATTTTCTCATAGTTAGATCAATCCAACTTGGATCGGTCTAATTATTTTCGGATCAGTTCGGAATTTTGTTGTTTCAATCTATGCATTCCATGGACTTCCAAGATCAATCTAGTGTTTTCTTGGATCGGTCCAACAAGTTGCTGGTGCATTTCGTGCAGACCACATAGCATCTGGGTCAGTTAAGGGAAAAGTGTATCAATACAAATTCTCTGTATTTGAAATTTTTTACTCTTTTTCCCCCAATTACTTCATATTTAAGTACTTGTACATGTATGAGGTTATATACATCAGAGATTGGGTCTTCCAGATATGTGTGTGTTGTTACAGTAATTCTCCTTCAACCTTTCAAAGTCTTATGAATGAGGTATTTTGGCCTTATCTTCACAAATTTATCTTGGTTTTTTCTCATGATATCCTCATATATAGTCCAAGTTTGGAATCTCACATTCATCATGTTCAAGTGGCCTTAGAGGTACTTTCTAAAAATCAGTTGTATGTGAAGCTTTCTAAATGTTCATTCGGTCAAATTGAATTAGAGTACCTTGGCCATACATATCACAAGGAATGGCAGTTGATTGACAAAAAATTACAAGCATGGTTGAATGGCCTAGACCAACCACCATCAAGTGGTTACATGGGTTCCTCAATCTTACTAGTTACAACCAGAAGTTTGTCAAAGATTTTAGTCAAATAAGTGTTCCACTCATGGCCTTACTGAAAAAAGGATGTTTTCCAATGGAGAGATGATTTAGAAAAAACCTTCATAAATCTCAAGACAATCATGACTACTACACCAATTCTTGCACTACTAGATTTCAAAAAAATCTTCATTGTTGATTGTGAAGCTTCAGGAATAGGTATTGGGGTTGTTTTGTTGGAACATAATCGACCCATCACATTTACAAGCAAAGCACTATCCAGAAAGAACATGGAATTGTCTACATATGATAAGGAAATGCTTGTTATTGTTCATACAGTTATCAAATGGAAACCTTACCTTCTTGGGTGACAATTTAAGGTCAGTACAAATCATCACATCCTTAAATACATCAAGGATTAATAGATTATAACAATGTAACAACAAAAATGGGTTTCAAAAGTCCTCAGATATGACTATGAGATCATCGACCGGACGGGAACCATGAACGTTGTAGCTGATGCCATATCTCGCTAATATCAATGTGACAATCAGTTACTCGCTATCTCGCAGCCAATTAGTACATGCCTAGACTGGTTGAACTTGAAGTGGGTTGAAAATACTAATTTAAGTAAGATAATCGAAGAAATCCAATCCAACCTGGCATCCCATCCAAAACACAGACTTTTTAATGATGAACTATGGTATAAAGGAAGCCTAGTTATGTCACCCCATTCTCCCCGGACATCAGAAATCATGGTGGAGTTTCATTCTACGCCCACAGCTGGCCACTCAGGATCGTTGGAAACATACAACAGAGCTTCTTGTTCATTCTTTTAGCATGGTATGAAAATATGATTGAATCATTTGTCATGGAATGTGATGTGTGCCAATGACAAAAGGGAGGAATTGTCGCATCACCAGGTGTAACACCAAATTTTGTTGCTCTAAGGCTAAAATTTTGATGTGTAAAATACCCAACTTTTAGTGGTTATTTTATTATTTTATGGTGGGGACTTTTACTCCGAACCTTCCTTAAAAGGTTTGTTAATTACTACTACCATTGCTTAGGACAGTAGAGCTCCGATAAACCCTTTGTTACAAAAATTGTAATCAAACAAATATGTATAATATAATGAAAAGAGAAGATAAGAGAGAGAAATATATAGACTTCTCTCATCGATATAAAATATGTATGGTTGGAATAGTATCCATTACTACACTTCGTGCTTCTTGAAACTAAACTAATTACAATCACTACTCACCTAGTCATGGCCATTATTCCCTAGTTCATGTGCTCCTTTGTTGCATCCTTCAAAAGGTGTAGAGGTTTGAGAACTTACAACCTCTTTGGTGAGAGGATGAACATTAAATGTGGTGGTTTAAAGCTTGGGGAAGATAGTTGCAAGAACTTGTAGGTAAGAAAGCTTGAGAGGTGATTGAAGTATGAATGAAAAGTGCCCAAATCGTGTGAAATTTGGGTATTTATAGAGTGGCTAGTGACTACTCTTAGATTCCGTCTAGGACCAATTTTCTTGCTCCTTTGTAGCCTATAGATGAAGAGTTTGCTCTAATTTGTAGTTCCTTATCTCTTAGAAGACTTACTAATGCCGCTGCTTGTGTACTATTCATTCCAACTTAATGCAAAGTTTATAGCTAAGACTGAACTCCTTACCCTTAAAGGAATGTTCCGTTGCTCTTATCTGATCCATTGCCTGTAGGATTTGATGAGACATTGGAATTTTACTGTAATTTAAATGTTTGTTAGACTAAGAATTTGATCTTTCAGACATATACAAATTGGGAGAGTTGTGTTCTAATTAAACCATTCTACTAGTCTTCTGGGTGTTTTAGGAGTCTACCACCTTGGTCACGGTTTCTAGGCGTCAAAATATAAAATTATAGCAAATTTGGGTTTTCGGGTTCATCGATCACGACTAAACCTTGGCGACTGACCAATCCACGAATGAACTACTTCAGTCACAAGCCATGCATTTCATTCACGTGCAAGGGTATATTAATAAATTTGTAACTCATGGATTTTTTTCAGTGTCTACACCTAGAAAATTACAACCACTACCCATTCTGGATAGGATATGGATAAATCAATGGACTTTATTGATGGTTTATCCCCGTCACATGGGAAAACAATAATCATGGTAGTTGCTACACAATTAACTATAGGTGCCCACTTTATCTCGCTTAGCCATCTGTATGTGGCCTTTTCTATCTCTCAGGCTTTCATAGATGACATTTTCAAGGTCCATGGTATGCCCAAGTCCATAATGATCGTGCTGTTTCTACCTCCCAGTTTTCATCCAAGTTATTTCAATTTTCCGGGCTAAAGATGAGTTCAGACTACTACCCACAAACAAATGATCAGACTGAAAACATCAACAAGTGCTTGGAGACATCTTTAAGGTGTTTTTACAATGAACAACCTAAGCATTGGGCCCGATGGTTACGATTAGCCAAATAGTGGTTCAACACTTCATACCATATGCCAACAAAGATGACCCCATACGAGGCTATCTTTGGCCAGCCTCCCACAACTTTGAGTGACTACCCCACACCAAGATCTACAAAGGTTGCAACTGTGGATGACTCTCTAAAGGCCCACAATTTTATTCTTCATATTCTAAAGGAAAATCTTCAACATGCCCAAAATTGTATGAAGTAATTCGCAGAACATCAATGTATACAGTGAGAATTTTAGGTGGATGATATGGCTTTCTTATGCCTTCTTCCTTACTGGTAAACCACAGTCACTAGAAGGGGACCCATGAAGTTGTCACCACTGTTCTATGAGCCATTTCAGGTCATCCAAAGGATTGATCAAGTTGCCTATAAACTAGAATTACCAAAGAATTCTCACATGCATCCTGTTTTTAATGTTTGAAGAAGAAACTTTGTTATCATATTACTCCCATTGTGAATTTACCCAAGATCACAAAAGATGGAATAATCAAGGAAGCACTGATCGCTATACTAGACCGTCGGTTTGTCAAGCGTTAAAACTGAGCTATCACTGAAGTGTTGGTTCATTGAACAAACATGGAACCTGAAGATGCCACATGGGAAGTGGGATAACCCCCAAGGACGGTTTCCTAACTTGAACCTTAAGGACAAGGTTCTTTCTTAAAGGGGGTGAAATGTTATATCTTTAGTAAATTTTGCTGTGATTTTCTTATTTAGAAGGTTTGTTCTACATATTGGAGGGGATGTATGGTGGAAGCGGACAAAAATTTCATCAACTAACTCTCCTTTTCTCTTTTCCCTAAGGCCCAGTCTGGTTGCCATGATTTGTGTAGAATAGAAAAGAAAAGAGAATCCCACAAGAAAAGGAAAGAAAATAATCATAAGAAAAACATGAAAAAACCAATTTGTCATGGCAATCAGACAGCCTAAAAATGATTTTTTGAGAAAATTTTGTCATGAGAAAATCTTTTCATGGCAACCAGACTGGGCCTAAAAGGATTTTTCCCATAAAAACATTTGAGCTTTGTATTGCAAAATCTTAACAATGTTGTGCTTCGTAACCCTTTTGATTTGCAAAATAGGCATGATGTAATGGTGACACCATCCTAGCAAAAAGAATACGTGATTTTTGCCTTCAAGATCTTGTAGGGCCTGTGTAATGTTAGTCTTAGTCTTTCGCAAGTGTGAATAAGCCCATTTCAAAAGAAAACTTATCAATCAAATTGAAACTCGATTTTTTTTTTCCTAGGTAGTGAATTGAAGCTCGATTGATGTTTCAACATTTGAGACTTGTTTTAGATAGAAAATCAAATTGGCATATTTTATATATCTTTTTTCTCTACTTCAATTAGAGACTTGTTATGAAACAAACTACTGTAGCTTTTGTTACTTCATAGGTGACTCAATGACAGTAGATGAAGCCGAGGTGCGACAGGGTGCGGACAGGGAGACCTTACCTTATATCTTGCTCATAAGTATAACAAATGCCACATTACAAGTGTTACCAATTCGGTGATGCTCAAGGAGTTCATCGAGGAGAGTGCAAGTCTAGTTCAGACCATAAAATTGAATAACCTCAAAGTGTGCTTTGGTTCAATTACTCTTACATACGCTTATTGTGATCATTGAAGTGAAAGGGTTAATGTTTGTTGATATAGATTTGCAAGAACATTTCCTTGTTATATTTAAATCAATCACAAAATTTATCTTGTATGCATTTTACTTTCTTCTCCTCAGGAACCTTATAAATATGTTAAATGTGGAGATTATCTTAGCCAACAATAGTGCAGCTGATATGAATGATACTTTTGATTGAATATTGACTATCAAATTGATCGAGGTATATGTACAAGCTTCTGCTCTTTACCTTACACATTTGTTGAGTGGCAATGCAATTTTCGAACTGATATTAACATGAAAAATAAAGAAAAATAGTTTATGAAAAGACTCCATACACAACACAAGAATTGTTATGATAAAAACGGATCTGATTTGGATTAATAGCAATGAGATAGAAATTGACACAAACATAACAAAATTAATCAGGTTGTTAGATATAATGATGACCTATAATAGGTTTAGTTTGTTTCTTCGACAGCATATGAAGAACTACACGCTGCCTCTTAAGAAGATATCAAGATGGATGGCACAGGATGGGCTTCTTTTCTTAGAGCATGTATATCTCAAAACCATTATATTTACCACCATGAGGTATGCTAAACCTATCAATCTGTAATTTTGTCAAAATTGTTGCATACCAGGTAAATAAATTGATTCCTCTAATTATGAATCCACCATAATGTTGTATGTTAATTATGTGGGCCTTTCATGCCAAGGTTCTTCTATAGCTACTTGATGAGGAGGATTGGAGCACATAATACATGTTTCCTATTGGGGCTATGATTGTGCCATCAGCTTCATCTCTTCTATATTTTCAAGTGAGCACTTTGCAATAGTTCTTAACTTTAAACGCTTAGCAACTATTGCTTGATTCATTGTTGCATTTCTAGTTTTAAAAGAAGACTCCGAACCTCAGTGATGCTTAAGACTTGAACATTACCAATCATAAATTCCCTAATGAGTCTATTATACCATCACCTTGAGGCACACTGACCCACCCCACTACTCTTGGCCATCCTCCAGTCCATTTCAGTTTTGTATTGACTTCGATATTTGGCTTACCTTTTGAATGCCGCTTATGTGTTTGACAAGATGATGTTTCAGTTGGGAAGCACTTTGCAAGTACCAAGTTGGAATCCACATGAATTAAGCAATGATTTATAGTTATTCTGATATAACAATGGTGAAGAATGGATGGCTGCTCACGTTCTCTTCAAAAAGAAATAATCCATATTCTTCATGTGTAAGAAGATCAAGAGTAATGAGCGTTTTCCCAATCAATGGGCTTGAACAACAAGAGGAGGAATAAGTTTACTCTCAAGTCTTGATTAGGAAGCAATGATGGAACTCTGTATAGATATTAGGTTAATTTCTGAGCAGAACTACATATTGTAAACATCCTCAAAGTTTGATTGCAAGGGCATGAAATCATCTGCGACACCCTCCCTGATGGGACACTCGGGGGGGGGGGGGGGGGGAAAAAAAAAACCCCCAAAAGTGAATGGTTTCCCCCCCCCCCC